>CAUYQV010058751.1:0-16936 GCA_963574575.1 Galagoides demidoff | reverse complement strand
TTTTTTTAAAATTTTTTTTTATTAATTGATAGCTGTATACATTAATGCAAACATGGGGTAAATTGTGCTGTTTTCATATACAATTTGAAATACTTTCATCAAGCTGGTTAACATAAATTTCATGTCATTTGCTTAGTCATTGTATCAAAACATTTATATTCTAGTTCTAGAAAAGTTCACTTGTACCCTTGTTAGACAGATAAATAGGTGATCTTTCCGGTCACCCTCCCACCACCCAACCACCCTTCTCCCCTAAGTTTGTGATGATTTTACTAAATAAAATTTATGGGAGGTCATTTTGGACTGAGCTCCCATGGTGGGCCCCAACAGACCACACCAACCCAGAAAGAAATCACATGTGCTAGGTGCCATGTCATCAACCAAACTTAGAAATTGGCCAGTTTTCCAAAAAGCAGGAGATTCACAGGAAGCAATCCAATGGGGTCCAATCAACCTGAGCTGGTATGACAAGGAAGTCCCTTCTGCTTTAACCCTGTAAGGAAAGTAACTTTCTTTTTTTTGAGACAGAGCCTCAAGCTATCCCCCTGGGTAGAGTGCCGTGGCTTCACAGCTCATAGCAACCTCCAACTCCTGGGCTCAAGCGAGTCTCCTGCCCCAGCTTCCCAAGTAGCTGGGACCACAGGCGCCCACCACAACGCCCGGCTATTTTTTGGTTGCAGCCCTCATTGTTGTTTGGCGGTCTGGGCTGGATTCGAACCCGCCACCTTAGGTGTATGTGGCTGGTGCTTTAGCCACTTGAGCCACAGGCCCCGAGCCAGGAAAGTAACTTTCAAACAACCAATCTAGGTTTTGTTCCTGGTTTCTGTTTACTTGGCCTTTTCTGCCTGTAAAGCTCACCCACTCTGCTCAGTGCATTAGAGAACCTCTCTATTTTGTAGATGAGATGCTGCCCCATTCATGAATCACTAATAAAAGCCAATTAAATCTTTTATTTTTATTTTTTTGAGACAATCTCATTTTGTCTCCCTCTGTAGAGTGTTGTAATGTCATAGTTCACAGCAACCTGAAACTCTTGGGCTTAAGCGATTCTCTTGCCTCAGCCTCCCAAGTAGCTGGGACTACAGGCACCTGCCATAATGCCCAGCTTTTTTTTTTTTTTTTTTTTTTTGGGCAGTTTTTGGCCGGGGTTGGGTTTGAACCCACCACCTCTGGCATATGGGGCCGGTGCCCTACTCCTTGAGCCACGGTCACCACCCTTGCCCAGCTATTTTTAAGAGACAGGGGTCCCAGGATCTTGTACTTGCTCAGGTTGGTCTTGAACTCATGAGCTCAAGTAATCCACCTGCCTTGGCCTTCCAGAGTGCTGGGCTTCCAGGCGTTGAGCCACACCTCAAGGCCCCAATTAAATCTTTAAACACAATTTGTTAAAAATGCTGTTCTTTAATCATTTGTTATAGCAAAAAATAGAAAACCAACACAAAATCAGTCCTACACTTGATTTTGGCCAAAAGGCTGAGAAGTGATAAAATAACCAATCTTGTTCAAAAAAATCATAACACTGATGAGCCTGACTCCATCTATTTCTTCTTCCTCTTTGTGACATGTGGTCTAAAAAGAATAAAAGCAAGTTGGCTTTAGAATCAGACTGACCTGGGCTAGTTTTGCTCCTTTGAGCTCTTCTCTCATCTTAAGGAATTATATTTACCCTAGAGCAATGTTTATCTCATGCACACTTGAACCTATAGTTAAACTTCCATGGCACACTTAGATTTATCAAAAAAAGGTAAAAAAGAATATACTTTGCCATGAATTCTTACAAAAATAATTAATCCTTAAAGAATTTTGTGGCACATGGGTTGAAAATCACTACCTTAGAAGCCATAGAGAGGGTTCTCAGTAAATGTTAGTTTTCTTTGCTTTCTATCTAACACCTGATTCCAGGGGACTAAATTCTTGCTGCTAGCGACCGCAGTGTAATTTTAGCTAAATTGCTTCCTCTCCCTGTGTCTGTTCCATGAGGCTAAAGGGAGATACTTAAGTCCTTGAGAGTGTTTAATTAGAGTTCATAAAGTGACTACATACTCTTGGTTGAAAGTGTTTTTGATAGGCAAAGTGCTGTTATCTTCTGAGCAATTGTTTCCTGTCCTAAAGTGTTTAGCTTTATACTGAGTTTCCATCTCTGAGATAATGGACATTTCTTGAGAAAGTAAAGAAATACTTCACCTAGGCATTGAGAGTCTTGGTTAATGTTTATTAAGCCTACATAAGCCTACCATAAAAGGTCAAATGTTGATTTACTATTCATATGATTGTCAGTTCTGATATTTTAATATAGCTGCTAATATAGCCCAGCAAAAGTTGGCATTTCCGCACTGGATTAATATTTATTTTGTAATCATGTTGGAGGCTCTAAATTTATTACTACTCCTCCTCAAAGAGATTTGTGCCTTTTTTTTTTTTTTGAGACAGAGCCTCACTTTGCTGCCCTTGGTAGAGTGCCATGGCATCACAGCTCACAACCTCAAACTCTTGGGCTCAAGTGATTTTCTTGCCTCAGCCTCCCAAGTAGCTGGGACTAAAGGCACCTACCACAATGCCTGGCTATTTTTAGAGAAGGGGTCTTGCTCAGGCTGGTCTCAAACCCGTGAACTCAGGCAGTCCACCCATCTCGGCCTCCCAGAGTGCTAGGATTACAGCACTGAGTCACCTTGCCCAGCTGTACTCTTGAGACAAGGTCTCACTCTGTTGCCCAGGTCATCATAGCTCTGCACTGCAGCCTCAAACTTCTGGGCTCAAGTAGTCCTCTCCTGTATCAGCTTCCCTAATAGCTGGAGGTGCAGGTATGTGGCCACCATGCATGGCTATTTTTCTAATTTTTATTCTTTTTAGAGACAGGGTCTTGCTATGTTTCTCAGGCTGGTCTCAAACTCCTGGCCAGGAATGCAGGTGTGAACCTCCAGGCCTGGATGATCTGTGCTTTTTACAAGAAAGGAGTTACAGAAGTATTGATAGTTATTTTTCTTCCATGGCATAATTTATAACAGACATATATTTCCTATCCTTATCGCATTTAAAACCATATAAACAGACTAAAAATGCTAAAATTTGGAAATACTGAAAATTTTTTTGTAATAGTTAATAATTGCTTAAAGCTACCATCTGACAGTATGTGCCTGGCACTGTTCTAAATCTTATGAATGCATTAAAACTAAAATGGCATACTCCAACTGGAACACGACATTTTTTGGAGAGCATTACTATCTGTAGAAATGTTCAAATATATAAGAGTCATCAGGATTGTTCAACCTGGGGTGAGAGGAAGGAGGATTTCTATAGCATAAAGACTTGGGTTTCGGCTTGGCGCCTGTGGCTCAATCAGCTAAGGCGCCAGCCACATACACCTAAGGTGGCGGGTTCGAATCCCCAGCCCGGGCCCGCCAAACAACAATGATGGCTGCAACCAAAAAATGGCTGGGTGTTGTGGCGGGCACCTGTGGTCCCAGCTACTTGGGAGGCAGAGGCAGGAGACTCGCTTGAGCTCAGGAGTTGGAGGTTGCTATGAGCTGTGATGCTATGGCACTCTATCCAGGGGGACAGCTTGAGGCTCTGTCTCCAAAAAAAAAAAAAAAAACAAAAACGTTGGTGCTAATTAACAGAGATGTTTCAAGGAACTTGGCGGATAAAATTTTTCCCAATCCCATAGCATTAAAATGTCACTCTGTGTGCAACAACAGTGGTAAATAATATTAAGTAAATAATAATGGTACATATTGTTGGTTTCAGAATGATGATTCAATCACTGTATTACATGTTCCTTAAAGAATCACAGCCCAAAACTGTTCATTGGGAACATTGCTTTACTTACATTTAAACTTTGTCAACCTAAAAGAAAACACTGAGGCAAATTTAATAGAAGGAGAGAGTTTGTTTGGGCCAAATTTGTGGATAATAATTCAGGTATATACATTTAAATCACCCTGAGTATACACATTGATTAAAAGCAGTTGCAGGTGGATTTTTAAAGGAAAAGAAGAGGCAGTGCCTAATTTTTACCAAAAGTTTACATTAAAATGACATGATTGACTATATATTTTTCTTTGTTTCACAAACTCCAGAAAGGAGAAGATAGTGAGGCTGCTAGTCAGAAACAAAACTGTCTTTCAACAACTCCCTGGTGCAGGTGGGTGCCAGAACAAAGGGGGAGGGGAACGACTGAGGTCCTGGAGAGACTTGGGGGCGGGCCTGATATATTTTGCATACCTCACATAGCTCAGACCAGTCTTTTTTTTTTTTCCTCAACTTCATTCACTTTTTACTGCAGAGTAAGATCTATAGAATTGGACAGTAAAAGAACTCCCTGCACCATGATTGAGACAATGATAACTCTTATATATTGTTCCAAGCTCAGATGAGCCTTTAGAATTGATGTCTAAATCAGTAATAGAACTTCCTTTAGCATCTCCTCCAGTGCCACTGCCTTTTTTTTTTGAGACGGAGTCTCACTTTATTGCCCTCGGTAGAGTACGTGACGTCACAGCTCACAGCAGCCTCCAACTCCTGGGCTTAGGCGATTCTCCTGCCTCAGCCTCCCAGATAACAGGGACTCCGGCTATTTGTTGCAGTTTGGCCAGGGCCAGGTTTGAACCCGCCACCCTTCTTATGTGGGGCTGGCCCCCTACTCACTGAGCCGCAGGTGCCACCCTCAACTGGGATCTTTTTAGGTAGGTAACCCAAGAATGAAACACAGTCCTATTTTCCTACCCTTCTCTCCTGTTTGCTATCTTGCTAGCTGTGTGGGGGGTTTTGTTTGTTTTGTTTTGGTTTTTGTTTGTTTTAGTTTTTTATTTTATTATTCTTATTTTTTATTTTTTTAGAGACAGAGTCTCACTTTGTTGTCCTCGGTAGAGTGCTGTGGCGTCACACAGCTCACAGCAACCTCCAATTCCTGGACTTAGGCAATTATCTTGCCTCAGCCTCCCAAATAGCTGGGACTACAGGCACCCTCTACAATGCCCAGCTATTTTTTGTTGCAGTTTGGCCGGGGCTGGGTTTGAACCCTCCACCTTTGGTATATGGGGCAGATGCCCTACTCACTGAGCCACAGGTGCTGCCCTGGCTTTTGTTTTCTTCTTCTTCTTTTTTTTTTTAAAGACAGAGTCTCACCCTATCACCCTCGGTAGAGTGCTGTGGCGTCACAGCTTACAGTAACCTCCAACTCTTGGGCTTAGGCAATCTCTAGCCTCAGCCTCCCAAGTAGCTGGGATTTCAGGTGCCTGCCACAATGCCTGGCTAGTTTTTTTTTTTTTTTTTGGTTGCAGTTTGGCCAAGCCAGCTTCGAATCGGTAACCCTCTATATATGGACCAGGTGTCCTACCCACAAGCACTGCCCCCTGGTTTTTTATTTTTGAGACAGAGTCTCACTTTGTCACTCTGGGTTAAGTGCTGTGGCATCATAGCTTACAGCAACCTCCAACTCTTGGAGTCTAGCAATTCTCTTGCCTCAGCCTCCTAAGTAGCTGAGATTACAGGCAACCACCACAACATCAGGCTATTTTTACAGACCAGATCTCGTTCTGGCTCAGGCTGGTCTCGAACCTGTGAGCTCAGGCAATCTACCTGCCTAAGCCTCCCAGAGTGCTAGGATTACAGGAATGAGCCACCACGTCCAGCCTTCTAGCTGTGTTTTCTGACTTTTCTAGGGCTAACAGTCAGTAAGGGCTGTCTTACTTTCTCCCTTTCCTGGCTTCCCTTTCCCTTCTTCCCTCCTTCCCTCATGAAGATGGGCTGTCAGGAGATGGGCTGACAGTCCTTGATGCTTAAAACTGCCTCCAAAACTTTCGATTTCATTCATGAACCCCTTCAGAAGTCTTTACTGGGAGTGTTCAGTTGTGTTTCCAGTCACGGAGGATGTGTTTTCCTCTGGCTAGCTGCTCAGCCCCCAGCATTCCACCGTCCATTCTCTCTCTTAGGTTTCGGTCATGCAGCCCAGTCTTGGAAAAAATTTAGAAGAGGCCCGGGCCTGCTCGCTCCCAAGTGACCACCACTGGTGAAAGGAGCCGCCTGCATCATTTGCTTCCACCTGGGATCAACTGGATAGTCCACATTTCTGCCTTTTACATTTTCCAGTCAAAAGTCACCGATCCACACCCTCTACCCCTCAATTTCTTGGAACCCGTGTCTAGATGTCTGAGGAGCTCTTCTCACTAGGCAATTAAGAAAAGGCAGGCTTAGAGCAAGAATTCTCTTCAGAGGCATCCTCTATCCAATCCTCTCTACTTCCAGTCCTGTCCTGCAGAAATTCTCTGAAATTTTGCACATTCTGCTGGGTGGTTTCACAATCTACTCTGGCAGCTAGCACTAGCTGCCTGGGGGTCTCATCCATTCACAGACTCATTACAACTGTCTTTTATGATTAGAGGAAACAAGGACAAAGGAACAAAATAGATTCAGTTCTAGAGAAAAAAAGAAAGTTAAATCTTAACACATCTAAGTTATAACTTAATTTTTTTTTTTTGAGACAGAGCCTCAAGCTGTCCACCTGGGTAGAGTGCCATGATGGCATCACAGCTCACAGCAACCTCCAACTCCTGGGCTCAAGCAAGTCTCCTGCCTCAGCCTCCCAAGTAGCTGGGACTACAGGCACCTGCCACAACGCCCGGCTATTTTTTGCTTGCAGCCGTCATTGTTGTTTGGCGGGCCTGGGCTGGATTTGAACCCGCCACCTTAGGTGTATGTGGCTGGTGCCTTAGCCACTTGAGCCACAGACACCAAGCCTTATGACTAAATTTTGATCCAGCTTTATACTATTTACTCCAGGCATGATACATGCACAGAATAAGAGAAAGCCCTAAAGAATGATGGGTGTGAAGAACCCAGAGGAAACACACATCAGCTGTCCAGTCAAGAAAAGAAAGCAACGGAGTGAAGAGATGATTTGGAAACCATCTGCAAACAGGTCAGGTTTCCATCAACATCCGAAGTTTGTGTATGTGTATCTCGGGGGTCTCAGAAAGAGAGGAAATAATCACATCAGTCAGTTAAACACCACTGCTGTGTCTCCACTGGAAGCAAGAGGTAAAAATATTCACAGCCATAAAACAAAGAAAGCAGAGTCAGGAGTCAACAGTGATGAACAATGATGGTTCAACTGGAAGGAACTTGAAAGAAAGTTCTAACCTCCAAGATGCTGCCAGGCATCTCGGTTCTGTCAGGGAACTGAACTCTGAATGCTGGGTGGCAGCATGTGCCCAAGGGATCAATTTACCACCTACAAGAGGTGGTGAATAGTATAATATTATTTTCTAGTAAGTAAGATAAATGGGCTGTGAAGTTTGGAGTCTCACACGAGTTCTGTGTGAAGCTAACCATGGTGGTTCTTAATATGGTATGATTTACCAATACTCTTAATTTTCTATTAGTTTTATAAACCCTATTTCAGATGTCACCAAGAGTGCTAGAAAAAGGGAACTGTGCCACCCAGCAAAACTCCATGAAAACTGAAGGAACTCATGCAACACTACAAAAGATGAGAACGTTAGTATTTTACAGTTAAGCATCATTTAACTATGGAGACGTTCTGAGAAATGCATCGGTAAGTGATTTTGTTGCTATGTGAACATCACGAGCATCACAGCGTGGTTACACAAACCCAGATAGTACAGCCTACCACACACCTTTGCTCCTGCTCCACAAACCTGTACAGCATGCGGCTGTGTGGACACTGTGGGCAACTGCAACACAGTAGTGCGTTTGTGTGCATCTAACCGTATCTGAAAATGGAAAGCGCGCAGTGAAGGTACAGTGTAACATAATCTTATGGGGCCACGTAGTATATGCGAGTTCATTATTGACTGAAATGCCATCAGGTGGCACATGACTGTGATTCTTTTGCATTCTTGTGGTTGTCTGTTAAAGTAATACAGGGAGAGGAATTCCCAGGGTGGTGTCGGAACAATTAGGGACTGTCACATGAAGGCTTGTTCCTGGTCTACCTGTGTGATCAGAAATTTTAGTTTTGCTCAGCATGATCATTCTCCCAACCTTACTCTCTTCCCTTGAAATAAATCAACTTATTTAATCCCTTCTGTTTTAGTTGCTATTCTCATGTAGCAAATAACCACATAGTTTAACAGCTTAAAACAACCATTTTATTTTGCTCATAAACTCTGTGAATCAGGAAATTCAAGAAGGCACAGCAAAAATGGCTAGTCTCTGCTCCACAATAGTTGGGGCCTCAGATGGGAAGATTCGCTCACTCTATCACAGAGAGTGGGCTGGAATCATCATCTGGAGGTGTCTTCACTCACATGTCAAGCAGGTAATGCTGCTGCCAGCCAGAACGTTAGCTGGGACTGAACACCTGCATAGGTCCTGTGCATGTAACCGGACTTTCTCATACATACGTGATGGCTCTGGGCTCCAAGATTAATCTACAAATCTACATCAACTTTCTGACCTAGCCTCAGAAGTCACGCAGCACACAGAGGTCACTCAGTGTCAAAGAAATTGTAGCCAACTATGAAAACCACTAGCCATCCGTCACCATCACTTGAACACGCTCATGTCTTTTCTGCTTTCTTCTCCATCTATCACTTTATTCTGCCAAGTACACACACAAGCACCTACACAGACATTCCCTCACACCACACTTTTCATAGAATTAATTAAGCAAATAATTTTGTGTTGGACTTAGATTCAGGAAAACCATCAGAGTTAATTTTATTCTTCTCTGTAAGGAAAGGAAAATCTTGATTTGTTCAACAAAATTTAAGATTTTTTTTTTTTTTGGCTCAGTGCCTGTGGCTCAAGTGGCTCAGGCACCAGCCACATACACCTAAGGTGGTGGGTTCAAATCCAGCCCCAGCCCACCAAACAACAATGATGGCTGCAACCAAAAAATAGCCAGGCATTGCCTTGGGAGGCAGAGGCAGGAGACTCGCTTGAGCCCAGGAGTTGGAGGTTGCTGTGAGCTGTGATGCCATGGCACTCTACCCAGGGAGACAGCTTGAGGCTCTGTCGCAAAAAAAAAAAAAAAAGATTTTTTTCACCTTTCAGAACCACCCTACCCACTGAGCCACAGGCACCACCCTGACTTATTCAATTTTTTTAAACACTTCTAATTTTGTAGCCATTATTTCATGATATACACTTATATAAGCAATGATTCAAGGCAAATATAAAAGTAAAATATTTGATCAATTAGCACTAAAATAATTCTCTGCTTTAAAAAATATATTGCTAGTAGCCAAGTGAACAATGACTATTGATAAAGAAGTTGAGACACATGTATTTACTTTGAAACATTTTTTCTTTAGTTTTCACTATTAATGGGAAGTACTATATTGCTTTGAAGCTCTTCCCCAGCCTTCTTTTTTTTTGGAGGCAGAGTCCTACTTTGTGGCCCTTGGTAGCGTGTTGTGGTGTCACAGCACACAGCAACCTCCAGCTCTTGGGCTTAGGCGATTCTCTTGCCTCAGCTTCCCAAGTAGCTGGGACTACAGGCACCCACCACAACACTTGGCTATTTTTTTGTTGCAGTTTGGCCAGGGCCAGGTTGGAACCCGCCACCCTCAGTATATGGGACCAGCGCCCTACTCACTGAGCCACAGGTACCACCCCTTCACCAGCCTTCTGATTATGTTTTTGTTTGAGTTGAATAATATTTATTTTCATCCCTCTTTGATATGATGGATACATACAAATCACTCTAGTTTTTAGCAAATTCTCTTCTGTGGCTTCTTAAGGCATCATCTACTGTTCCCTAATTATTGGCAGACTCAGAACATTTTTTTTCTTTTTTGACACAGAGTCTCATTATGTCACCCTGGGGAAAGTGCCACGGAGTCACAGCTCACAGCAACTTCAAACTCTTGGGCTTAAGCAATTCTCTTGCTTCATCCTCTCAAGTAGCTGGCACTACAGGTACCCACCACAACACCCAGCTATTTTTTGGTTGTAGTTGTCATTGCTGTTTGACAGGCCCAGGCTGGATTTGAACCCACTAGCTCTAGTGTATGTGGCTGGCACTTTAACCATTGAGCTACAGGTGCTGAGCCAGACTCAGAACATTTTAAGACTCCATTTCTTGTATCTTCTTTTTGGAGAAAAGATTAAAAACACAAAAGATAAAGAATAAAAAGCCCTGGCTCGGCGCCTATAGCTCAATTGGCTAAGGTGCCAGCCATATACACCTAAGGTGGCGGGTTCGAATCCAGCCCGGACCCACCAAACAACAATGACGGCTGCAACCAAAAAATAGCTGGGCGTTGTGGCGGGCGCCTGTGGTCCCAGCTACTTGGGAGGCTGAGGCAGGAGACTCGCTTGAGCCCAGGAGTTGGAGGTTGCTGTGAGCTGTAATGCGACTGCACTCTACCCAGGGGGACAGTTTGAGGCTCTGTCTCAAAAAAAAAAAAAAAAAAAAGAATAAAAAGCCCAATATCTTGGAAGATAACTATCCTGTCCACGAATTCATGGAAAAGGCAAAAAGGAAATGCCTATAATCTTTGTTTAGTAATTCAATAAACTTTTCTATGGCTGCTTTTCTCAGATTATGCAAGTATAATCCAGGAATCTCAACAATGCTACTAACTAACATGAATTAACAATGCTGCTAAATAGAAGAAATTCGAAATGCCCCAAGGTTATCAAGGCTGGTTTGAAGTCACTTATCCCAAGAGAATGAATCCATACCGCATAGAAGAGTTTACTTTTATAAAGCTAGTTTAGAGCTATAACATAAAGCAGAATGTGAATGCCATGAGAATTTGAGAGTGCTTTGAGGATTAAAAGACTAAAAGTACCTAGGTTAGAGGAGTCACGAAAGACCTCACAGAAGTGGCTACACACAGACTTAAAAACACCTGCTTAGGGCTCCACCCTTGCACAGAAATGAATGCTCAAGTTTTATCAGATATTTCTGGCAGACAACAACACAAAAAAAGGGAGAACAAAACAAGCATCATATGAAAAGAAATGAAGGAAAGAATCTCAAAAATTCAGAGGAGGGCCCAGATGGGTGGCTCATGGCTGTAATCTCAACACTCTGGGAGGCCAAGGCAGGGGGTCACTTGAGGTCATAGTGTGAGATAAGCCTGAAGAAGAGCTAAACCTCATCTCTACAAAAACTGAAAAATTTAGCCAGGCAGGCATGGGGGCAAACACCTATAGTCACAGCTGCTCTGGAGGCTGAGGCAGGAGGATCACTTGAGTCCAGGAGTTCAAAGCTGCAGCAAGATATGATGATCCCACTGTACTCTAGCCTGGGCAACATTAGGAAACTGTCACAAAATAAAACAAACAAGAAAACAAATAAAAACAATCCAGAGGAAGGGGCAGAGAAGTAAGACTAAGACCAGATACAGGGAAGAAAACTTGCCAAAAAAGACTAGGTGGTATGAAAATAATCCAAAAATAAGAAAGAGCTCTTAGCAACTAAGTATGTGTTCAGATTGTTTGGCTAGGCTCTGTGGCTCATACCTGTACTAAACTCTGGAAGGTCAGATTAAAGGATTGCTTGGTCTCAGGAGTTCAAGAACAGTCTCAGAAAGAACAAGACCCATCTCTACGAGAATAACAGAAAAATTAGCTAGGCATCTTGGTGTGCCTTGTAGTCCAGCTACTCAGGTGGCTGAGGCAGGAGCATTGCTTAAACCCAGGATTTGGCGGTTACAGAGAGTTATAATGACACCACTGCCCTAACCTGGGTGATAGAGCAAGACTCTGTCTCAAAAGAAAAAGTATTCAAATTCAAATTTTAAAAAAAAATGGAAGGTTTGGAAATATGTCCTCCTAGAAAGTAGAAAATAGGAAGGTAGGGAGAATGGGTACAAGATGCAAAATACAAAAGAGAAGAAAATCAGAAGGTCTATCTTGGTTATTAAACATGATAATTCTGAGTGCTGGGAAGGAAAAAAAAAGATTAAATGAAAGCAAAGAAGTGATAACCTAAAATATAATTGAAGAAAACTAGTGGAACTGAAAGACACAACTCTGTAGACTAAAAGGACTCACCAAATGACCAGCACAATTAATTTCCAAAGTCTCATTCAAAGGACTGTGTTACACAGTAACTGATTATTGGGCATGAAGTGAAAATCCTTTAAGTGTTCAGAAAATAGAAGAAAGATCACATACAAATGAACAGAAATGAGAATGACCTTGAACTTCTCAATAATAACCTTATATGTAGAAGACAAAGATGAGACATCTTAAACTTTTTGGAAAAATAATGACTTTTAACCTGGAGTTTTATACATGGTCAAGCTTTAGAGTAGACTGAAAGCATTTGCAGATGCATAGACTTAACAAACATACTGCCTTTCTTAAAACAGCCACAGAGGTGACAGTTGACCTAGAGAGCAACCAGTCCTGAGTGAGGCCCAGAGAGAAAGCTCCAGGAGAAAAATTCCCACAAACACAAATGAAGTTAGATCATCGACATACTCAGCATTTGGAAAACTATAGAAAGGAATTCAACAAGTCTAAGGAAAAAATGAAGGATAAATACTGGAAAGTATGTAAGTGAAACAAATGTTGCAATCATCAACTCCAAGAAAAACAAGCACAAGAAGTGTAAAAGCAAGGAAATTAAATCACAGCACATTCTTTGGCTCCAGAGTAAAGAATATTTTTATAGTATGACAATGTTACCTTTTTTTTTTTTTTTGAGACGGGGTCCCCCTAACTCTGTCACACAGACTGGAGTGCACTGGTACTATCATAGTTCACTGCATTCTTTTTTTTTTTTTTTTTTTTTTGAGACAGAGCCTTAAGCTGTCACCCTGGGTAGAGTGCCGTGGCATCACAGCTCACAACAACCTCCAACTCCTGGGCTCAAGCAAGTCTCCTGCCTCCGCCTCCCAAGTAGCTGGGACCACAGGCACCCAACAAAACACCAGGCTATTTTTGGGTTGCAGCCATCATTGTTATTTGGTGGCCAGGGCTGGATTTGAACCTGCCAGCTCAGGTGTATGTGGCTGGCACTTTAGCCACTTGAGCCACAGGTGCCAAGCCAGTATGACAATGTTACTAATGACTATCAATTGAACAAAAAATTCTGTTATAATTCTATTACGGTTGTGAGAAGCTGTTGCCTATGCAGCTTTCCTTCCCTCCCTATCCTACCTTCCTCCACCTGGATTTTATTAGGTATCTACCACTGTCTGCCTACCAGTGTGCTTTGAGGGAAGCTGATCCCAACCATAATCCCAATCTGATTAGTCCCAATCATGAGAACTCACTCCTTTTACTTGTGGAAAAGGGCATATGACTCAAGTCTGTGAGGGGCTTCTTAAACAGAAATGCAAGGAAGAGTCAGTCTCCTTTTCTTCCTTTGGATACTGTCATATGTGGAAAGGGCAACTAAATTTGCTGCTATCATCTAGCAATCACAAAGCAGTTGGCTGAAGACAAAGTAAACACCAACCTTGAGAAGTACTTTCTTCAGACCAATGTTAAATGAAGGTAATAAATTTTCTTATTAAGTAAGTACAATCAGAGTTTTCTATAACCATCAGTGGAAAACATTCTAAAATTCTAATTGCTTTTATTTGGGGTGCAGCAGTGAAGGTATGAGCCCTCAAGACCAGCCTTGGGGCTCGGCACCTATGGCTCAAGTGGCTAAGACACCAGCCACATACACAAGGTGGCAGGTTCAAATCCAGCCCGGGCCCGCCAAACAACAATGACAGCTGCAACCAAAAAATAGCTTGGTGTTGTGGCAGGTGCCTGTGGTCCCAGCTACTTGGGGCTGGGTGCAGTGGTTCACACCTATAATCCTAACACTCTGAGAGGCTGAGGAGGATGGATTTCCTGAGGTTACAGGTTTGAGACCACCCTGAGCCAAAGCAAGAACCCCCATCTCTAAAAATAGCTGGGCATTGTGGCAGGCGCCTATAATCCCAGCCACTTGGAAGGCTAAGACAAAAGAATAGTTGAGCCCAAGAGTTTGAGGTTGTTGTGAACAACCATAATGCCATAGCACTCCACCAAGGACAACAAAGTGAGAATCTGGCTCAAAAAAAAAAAGAAAAAAGACCAACCTTGGAAGCTAATATTCATTCATTGGCTCAGTGCCCATAGCACATAGGTGGCAGGTTTGAACCTGGTCCAGGCCAGCTAACCAACAATGAGACCTGCAACAAAAAATAGCCAGGCATTGTGGAGGGCACCTGTAGTTCCAGCTACTTGGGAGGCTGAGGCAAGATAATTGCTTGAGCCCAAGAGTTTGAGGTTGCTATGAGCTGTGACACCATGGCACCCTACCGAGGGCAACATAGTGAGACTCTGTCTCAAAAATATATATATACTAATTCATTCATTAACAGCAATTAATGTTAATTAATTTCTATGGTTATGTATTTTATTAAAATTATAAATTTTCTTAAAAAATTCTACTGAGTTTTATCCTTTAATGTTATTGGAAAAAATAAATCTTAGACTAGATGGTTGTAATCTTTAGCTAGTTGATACACTATCAGCTGAAGATACTATAATTTTATGAGACTACAAGTCAAAAAGTGCACAGTGTGAGAGAGAAGGTTTCATATCCGGGAATCCTAGTGAGGTGACTGCCAAACATCACTTTTAACTAAAACTCTGCCAAACTGAGGAAAGCTTGTAAGCAAATTCACTTGTAAGCAAATTAATATAACCTGGAATTAAGAATTTGTTATGGGCCAGGCAAGGTGGCTCAGACCTGTAATTCTAGCCCTCTTGAAGGCTGAGGTGGGTGGGTTGCTTGAGCTCAGGAGTTCTATGAGACTAGCAAGCAAGACCAAGAACCCATTTCTACCAAAAATAGAAAAAACTGAGGCAAGAGGATCACTTGAGCCCAAGAGTTGGAGGTTGCTATGAGCTTTGATGACTCCATGGCACTCTAACCAGGGCAATAGCTTGAGACTTTGTCTCAAAAAAAAAAAAAAGAAAGAAAAAATTTATTTATAATAAGACAATGGAAACTTAGTAAGCTATTTCTAGCTACCTCCACTTCAAGTCATTAATTTTTAAATATAAGTTAAAAGATCAGCAGTATTTTAATAAGATCACTAATTTTTGCTAGAGGAATGTTTTTACTTAGTTTCTTTAAGGTACCAGGTAGTGTAGTATTTTATTTTTAGCTTATGTCATATAGATAATATTAACATTGTAATTTCTACATAAATGTACTATTAGTGTATTTATAACCTTATATGACATTAATTATAACAAATATAAATTTTTTTAGGTTTTTTAAATCCTTTTTTTTTATTTTATTAATTTTTTTTAAGAGTTTCACTTTGTCATCCTTGGTAGAGTGCTGTGGCATCACAGCTCACAGCAACCTCCAGCTCTTGGGCTTAGGTGATTCTCTTGCCTCAGCCTCCCAAGTAGCTGGGACTACAGGAGCCCACCGCAATGCCCAGCTATTTTTTGTTGCAGTTTGGCCAGGACCGGGTTTGAATCCCCCCACCCTCAGTATATGGGGCCTACTCACTGAGCCACAGGCACCGCCCAACAAATATAATTTTTTAACATTAAAAATTTCTTTAAAATAAAATGTCTTACTATATCAAAGTTAACTCATTTCAAATAAATTTTTAAATGGAATTGAGGCTGGGCACAGTGACTCATGCCTGTAATCCTAGCACTCTGGGAGGCCCAGGTGGGTTGACTGCCTGAGCTCACAGGTCTGAGACCAGTCTGAACCGGAGTGATACCCCCCATCGCTAAAAATAGCTGGGCATTGTGGCCGGCAACTGTAGTCGCAGCTAATTGGGAGCCTGAGACAAGAAGATTGCTTGAGCCCAGGAGTTTGAGGTTGCTGTGAACTATGAGGCCAAAACTGACAAAGTGAGACTCTGTCTTTAATGAATGAATGAATGAAAATAAGGATATTCAACTAAGTAAATGAGTAGTTTTTTTTCTTTGAAGCTGAGTCTCTTGCCCCACCTAGAGGGCAGTGACATCATCACAGCTCACTAAAACTTTCAACTCCTGGGCTCAAGAGATTCTCCTGCTTCAGCCTCCCCAGTAGCTGGCACTGCAGATGTGTGCCACAATGCCCTACTAATTTTTCCTACTTTTTTGTAGAGCTGGGGGGTCTCACTCTTCTTCAGGATGGTCTGAAACTCCAGGCTTCAAGTGATCCTCCTGCCTGGGCCTCCCAAAGTGCTGGCATTACAGGCACAAAGCCTGGCCTGTAAATGGATAGATGTTAAAGTTATAGGAAGTTCAATTACCATTTTAAGTAATTAGGGGTAAAAAAAAAACTACTTCATTAAAAATATATTCACATTCTTTCTGAAAACCATTCATGAATATTACCACAGTTTTTCAGCTCAATTCAGATACTTTTGGAAAACAAATCTCAGATCAGATGAGATCAATTAAGAGGCAACAATAGATATTCTTTTCCCAAAAGAAGGGGCAAGGCTGCTAAAAGCCATCTCAAATCACATGACATCATATTTGACAGATTCTTTTTTCCTTTTATTTTTTATTTATTTATTCTTGTTGCCCTTGGTAGAGTGCTGTGGCATCACAGCTCACAGCAACCTCAAACACTTGGGCTTAAGCAATTCTCTTGCCTCAGCCTCCAAAGTAGCTGGGACTACAGGTGTCCACCACAGTGCCCGGCTATTTTGTTGTTGTTGTTGTTGTTGCAGTTGTTTAGCTGGCCCAGGCCAGGTTTGAACCCACCACCGTTGGTATATGTGGCTGGCACCGTAAGCACTGTGACCTCAAACTTCTAGACTGAAGTCCTCCCACCTCAGCCTCCTGGGCAGCATGCCATCGTGCCCAGCTAATTTTTTTTTTTTTGAGACAGAGCCTCAAGCTGTCCCCTTGAGTAGAATGCTATGACATCACAGCTCACAGCAACCTCCACCTCCTGGGCTCAAGTGATTCTCCTGCCTCAGCCTCCCAAGTAGCTGGGACCACAGGCGCCTGCCACAAGGCCCAGCTATTTTTTGGTTGCAGCCATTTGTTGTTTGGTGGG
>CAUYQV010058750.1:0-12334 GCA_963574575.1 Galagoides demidoff | reverse complement strand
CACCTGTGGTCCCAGCTACTTGGGAGGCGGAGGCAGGAGACTCGCTTGAGCCCAGGAGTTGGAGGTTGCTATGAGCTGTGATGCCATGGCACTCTACCCAGGGGGATAGCTTGAGGCTCTGTCTCAAAAAAAAAAAAAATTGCATCATACAAGTCCCAGTGAACAGAGGGAAAAGAGCAAGTGCCTCAAAATTAATAAATGGGGCTGAAATCCTGGCTCCTTTAACCTCTTGGGCCTGTTTGCATCTGTATAACTCTGGGGATTATGTAGACGTTCTAACATTCCACCTCTAACATTCTAAATGGTAGGTGCTCAATTGTTAAGTTATTAAACCAACCAGAGGTGATATTATCCAGATGATGTAAGCCAGTGTGGATGGCACACCATTTTAAAGCAGAGGTTATGCTTATTGTCTTGAGGTGTGTGTGCCTATCCCCTGGCCAGCATGAGCTGACTGCTTGGATCAGCATTAGTTCTTGCATCCTAATCGCCCCATCTTCCACCTATTGGCTCCTAATCTGTAGCCAACTTCCAGCTTTGGTTAGCAAGCCCTCAGAATGTGGCTTTCCAGATAGGGCAGCGCAACCAACGTGGATTCTAGAATGGTGTGATAGATGCTCACTTTCCAATCTGGCTGTCCTTTCAATTATAAGAACTTCTACTGTAGGTGAAAAAAAACAGTTCAAGTGTGGATTGAGAATAGTTCTTGACTCTTTAAATCTCAGTCTGTGGAATGAAGCAGGTGGCCTGGGAAATTTCTGTGGTCCTCTTCTATGCTACGAGTTTACATGTATCCAGAGGCTACTTTCAGCCTCCAAATTTCTCAAACCCAGAATATCCACCTTTCTGATCCAGTTTTGCCCAATAAGGCTACTTGCCTCAGAGAGTCCTTTGGCTACTCACACTAGGCTTACTCACTGCAGCTGGTTTACTGGAGTGGCATTTGTTAGGAGTTACCAGTTGTGCTTTTGGGCGTATCTGACTGAATGTGTGTGTGTGTATGTTTGCATACGTTTGCATATTTGTATTCATATTTTATTATTATTATTCACACACACATTTCAAAGGAGTTGTTCGAAGTGTCATAAAGTCTAAATTTGAGGACTCTAATGAGTGCAATGTCCTGGCCAAGTTAAGTGACCCTCATGGATCCCCTTAGAGGAGGACCTGATTTGGTGAAGGAGTCAGCTGGGGAAAGTGCCAGACTCCTGAATATTTTCTGTTATTTTAGGGCATATTTATTAATTTTCTGTTGTTATAATAAATTACCACAGACTTGGGAGTTTAAACAACACAAAATCTTACAGTTCTCTAAGTCAGAAGCCCAATTTGGGTCTCTTGGGCTATAGCCCAGGTATCAGCAGGATTGTGCTCCATTCTGGAGACTCTAGGGAAGAGTCTGTTGCCATCTAGCTTCTAGAGCAGTGATTTTCAACTGGTGTGCTGTGAAAAATTTTAAAGACCATTAATTAAATTATTTTCAAAAGAAGTTCAAGCACAGTAAACATATTTTTTCTTTTACCTTTTTTTGGACCAACAAGTAATTTAAGTGTGCCACAGAAATGTAATTCTAAGTTAGAGTGTGCTGTGAGATTAAAAAAAAAAAAAGAAAGAAAGAGGTTGAAAAACACTGTTCTAGAGGCTGCTCACATTGGCCTGTGGCCTTCTTCCTCAGTCCGCAAAGCCAGCAATATCGCAGCCCTCTGACCCCTTCTTCCATCCTCACATCTCCTGCCCCTCCCATCCCCTCCGGGGGGGAGAGATTCTCTGATTCTGAGGACTCGTGCTTAGATTGGGCCCACCTGCATAATCCAGGATCCTCTTCCCATTTCAAGGTTCTTAGTCATATCTGCAAAGTCCCTCTTGCTGTGAAAGGTAAAAAATTCACAGGTTTTGGGGACTAGAATGAGGACATCATTGAAGGAACTATTATTCTACCTACCATGATATAATTAATGGAGGCTTTCAGTAAAGTGTATTTTTTGCCCCTGAGGATGAGGCACATGGGGAAATCCAATGTCTCAAAATGATACTAAATAATACTCAGGGACCAAAGGGCCTAGGAGACCAAGCGTTTAAATTTGTCACTTTATAGATGAGGAAACTGGAGTCCAGACAGATATATGACTGGTCAAGTTTACACAAGTGGTTAGCAGAAAAGCTACACTTGCACGCAGGTCCCCTGGAATGTGGGCTATTCCTCTTTCCAGGGCTCCCTGTAACCTCTTTGGTTTGACCCTCAGCACAGAGAGGCATTCTGCTCTATAAAACCACTGATAGAAGTCTCTGTTCTACTTGGAAGAATATTTTTGGATGAGAACAGAAATTTGTTAAAAGGTTTGTAGATGAAATGTCAAAATGGTTTGCCATTTTGCAAAAGAAAAATCACTTTTAATTTCAAGTGACGAAATTATTCTGTTGCTAAAGGGAGATGGTATTTAAATAAAGGTCTCACAAAATCAGGTGGCTGCATAGTATATATCAGAAATTTAAGAATAAGTTCAAAGAATCTTTGGACCTTGGTCACTTTGCAATACTTTCCTCTTGTCTTGTTCATTCTCTCTTTAAGTCCCTGATTCCATATATCCATCCATTGTACACACCTACGAGTTACTCTCAGGGGCACTTGGGATATACTGGTGAACAAAACAGAATTCCTACACTCAAAGGGCCGAAACTAGCAGGTCAAGGTTTTCCAAAGTGCTTTATATAGAGTGCCAATTATAGAGGTGGAATGTGGTGTGTTTGGGACTCTACATTTTAGCAAGCTTCCTAGGTGATTTTCATACACATTACATTTGAGAACTCACTGTCATGAATAAAAAGAAACTCAGCTAGTAGATCCCACTTCCATGCTCTCTCCATAGTTCTCTGGGATTCTGAGTACCCTCTCCCCTGGCATGTATCTCTAGGCCTCCTCATATCTCATTTTCTTTTGGAAGGTTCTTAAACTTTCAATGAATAGTCCCATTTGGTGAATATTTGGGAACCCACAGACTTACTCTCTTAGTTGAACAAAGTCAACCAAACTCAAAAACTACATAATGTCAAATTCAGGCCCAGGTGCAATTCAGTTTTCTACCCTTTGAGGGCATCTCTTCTGGTGTTCATATAAGTTCTTACCATGACAAGACTATATGTATCAGGAAACACATGATATTGTATTTGTCAGAAGTCAAATACATGCATATTTGTCATTGCAAATGTGGTGCTATAATTTAAGTGAATGTTTGATGTGACAGGCCTGAGTTCACAGCCACAAAGGTAGAGCTCCAGCACTTTGCTCCATGCATAGAAATCCACCAGCTTAGCAAGTTATGACGCTCCCAAACTTGGGGCTTCAATCAGTTATCTAAATGTCACTTAATAACCAGGGTGAAATCCAGCAAACATCAAAATATGAATTCCAAGCTGTTCTCTGATGTTAGATTCTGAAAGGCATCTGTGTACTGCTAAAGACTCCAGCCTCCCTTAGGGGATGTATCATTGTTAATGACTTACTGGTGAATAATAGATGCATTCTCCTAGCAGTTTTACTTTTAGCAGCATGGCCTTAAACACTGTAGCTTCTAAAGGTAGCAGAGATAAATACTCAAACCAAAGTTACTGAATTCCCTTAAAAAAATGTCAGTTCACTTTACTTAGCTGGAGAAGTCTTTCTAATTTATACAAGGTCTGACAATTCAGTTTGTGGAACTTGCCATCATGTGCTTACGTTGGCACCACTGTGCAAACAACTCAGTAAGGTTTCATAACCTTGGTATATCTGTGTCTTATAGCTGTGTTTGTGTTGACATATGGCAGTGTCTTACAGCTGTGTTTGTGTTGACATGTGGTGGTACCTTGATGAGTGGCATTCATTACTGTCATCATGTGTTTTTTGTGTGCCATTGTGAAAATGTCAGAGCTTGAATTAGAGCAGTGAACAAACATTAAATTTCTTGTTAAACATGGCAAGAGTGGAAACAAAATGGGACATGTTAGTCTAAGTTTATGGGGATAATGACATAAAGAAAATGGCAATGTACAAAAGGAATAAAGGTTTTTCTTTTTCTTTTTTTTTATTTTTTAATTTTTTTATTGAATGATAACTATGTACATTAATACACTTAAAGGTTTTTCTGAGGCGAGAAAAAGCATCACTGATGAAGAGAGGTCAGGGCAGCTGGTAACCAGCAGGACTGATGAAAATATTGCAAATATTCATTGAATTGTGTGTCAAAACCATCAGCTGACTCCAAGAAGCATAGCAGGCCATGTAAACATTGATAGAGAAAACAGAAAAATCTTAACTGAAAATCTTGGTGTGAGAAGAGCAAAAATGGTTCCAAAGGAGTTCCCTGATGAACAAAAGCAAAAGAGAATCAAAGTTTGCCAAGACCTTTTGGAGAGACAAGGTGTTGTTTTGGGCCATGTTATCACTACTGATAAAATACGAGTGTACTACTATAACCCTGAAACAAGGTATCAAAGTAAACAATGGAAGTTAGCCAATTCTCCATGACCAAAATAATTTGTCAGTCCAAATCAAGAGTCAGAAAAAATGATTAACCTTTTTTGGTATCAGAGGGATTACTCATTATGAGTAATTTGTACTGATTGAACCAATAGTTAACCAAGTCTACTATTTGGAAGTACTGAAAAGCCTGCATGAAAAAGACTAAAATGACTTGACCTTTTCTCCAACAATGCATGGCTCTTGCACCGCAGCAAATGCACCAGCTCACATCGCACTATTCGCGAGGGAACTGTCAGCCAGTAAACTGTCGATAACTGTATTACCCAATAACTGTATTGGAACATCCTCCCTACTCACCTGATCTGCCCCCTAATGACTTTTTTCCTTACCCAAAGATAAAGGAAGTATTGAAAGGAAGACATTTCGATGACATTCAGGACATCAAGGTTAATACAAGAACAGCTTTGATGTCCATTCCAGAAAAAGAGTTCCAAAATTGCTTTGAAGGGTGGACCAGGCACTGGCATAGGTGTATAGCTCCCCAAGTGGAGTAATTTGAGGGTGACTGCAGTGATTCAGCAGTGAGGTGTGTAGCACTTTTTCTAGGATGAGTTTGTGAACTTAATTATGAGACTTAATATGTGATCCTATACGTTCTTAGTTTTATTTAAGAGCTTATTTTATTTTTTGAATTTTGCTTTCAATTGGCTTCCAATCATCTTAGTTTGAAGTTTTTTCCTTTTCTTTCTTTTTATCTTATTTATTTATTTATTTTATTGAGACAGAGTCTCACTTTGTGTTCCTCAGTAGAGTGCTGTGGCATCATAGCTCACAGCAACCTCCAACTTTTGGGCTTAAGTGATTTTCTTGTCTCAGCCTTCCAAAGTAACTGGGACTACAGGCACCCGCCACAATTCCTGGCTTTTTCTTTTAGTAAAGATGGGGTCTCACCCTGGCTCTGGCTTAGGCTGGTCTTGAACTTCTGAACTCAGGGCAATCCACCTGTTTTGGCCTCCCAGAGTGCTAAGAGTATAGGTGTGAGCCACTATGCCTGGCCAAGAGCTTATTTTATTTATCAAGAATTTTAAATTAATTATGTTCATTTGTCAAGCACTTATCAAGTATGTGCTATTTGACAGGAACAATGCTAAGCATTTGGGGATACACTGGGGAAAATCACAAGGGCAATCTCTAATCTTGTGAAATTGATGGCATTCTAAAAGCAGGGCTGAGGGGAAAATCAAAGTAAATGTTGTAACAATCTGAAACAAATGGCAGGGTTTGAAGTAAAGAAGTATGAGGAAGATACACTTTAGTTAGAATGGAAAACAAAAGCCTTGAAAATTCTAGTCACATAGATGACAAATTCTCAACCCTGAGTTCATAGGTAAAATTTTAGTAAGGGGTTTTATATCTGTTATGTTTTTAATTGCCCTTCATTTCATGATAAATATTTTACTACAAGCATAGTCAATTAACACTTGTAGGATAGGCAATATTCATAGCATCAGAATTCATATTTTATTTAATGATTGGAGGTAATGAAAAATTATGTCATTGGTATGTTTTAAACTTGTCAAAGAGAGAATTATGCCAGGTGCACAAATATTTCTTGGCCACAAGATGGCGCAGTTGATATTCACAGAGGGCGCTGGGGGCAGGGGCGTATCGGACCTTTTGAGAATAATTCTCACACACGTACATTCTCTTTCTTTTTCCACTTAATAAAGAAGAAAATGAAAACAGTTGAGAGAAGAAAGACGTCTTAAAAATTGCTTGACTGAGTTTTTAGAAAAAAATTTCCCCAGACTTATCCGTGAAAACTAAAGTTGACTGGGTTTGTGGCCCTCTTACAGGGTCTGACTCTACACGATGATGCCGATGATAATGAATTCATCAATTCCTAAAACATATTTGCCACCAGGACAACCTTTCTCTGCTTTCGCTAAGACAAATAAATAAAAAATAAAGTTTTAAAAATTAAAAAAAAAATAAGGGGCGTGGGAAGACCTTGAACTTTAGTCATTTTAAGAGCCCCTGTTTTCTGGCTGGCCCTGGGGACAAACTTCTCTTTCTCTACTGGCTCCCACACCCTGCCTGGCCCTAATCCCAACTGCATATCTAGACACTTCTATGTCTGAATCACGTTCATTTTCATCCTCTGGGTTAAAGGCAACAACAGTCTCCGCTCTTCATTCTTTGCCTTGTTCTCTTTGTGTGAACCCTTTTTTTGTTTATTTCCATTTCTGTAAATAAAGTGCAAGAACTCCTTGGGTTGGCTTTAGGATTCAACATTTGAATTTCCATTGTTCTTCCAAATAATCCTTTCACAGGGTATCCCCTTTATCTCAGTGACCCCACCTCACTCCATCCAGTCCACACCCTAGGAACTAGCTTCAAAAGCTTCACCTACCCCTGCTGATCTTATATGCTAAAATTCTTACCTTGGCCTTCATGGGAGTTTCATCCCTATGGAACTACAAAGATTTCTCAGGGCTACTCTTGCTCAGCACGCAGCTCAGATAAATTTCAATTTCATTCTGCCCTGGCATTAACGCAAATAACCTGATTCTCACATTTTGCTAACTGATTCTCCTCACAGTGTGGAACCATGATGAAAATAAGAGCAGAGCAAATTTACTCGGTTTTCATCAGGTTTCTTGGTTTTGGGTGAAAATCGCTCATCCTTTTTATATGGCATGTTGGAGCCTACTTGACTAGCACAAAACCAGAAATTCAAGCAGCTAGGCCTGACATCAGCTGTGTGACCTTGGCCATGACCTCCTTGGGCCTTGGAGTCCTCCATCAAATGAGGGCCTTGGAAACATGTTCTGGGAGAGCCCTTCTTGTTTTAATCTTTATAATCCTGTCAATCAGTGGGTACATACTGTACCCAATCTCCTTCAACATGACTCCTAAACTAATATGTTCAGGGCTGCTTCCGTGTGAGATGAAGGGGTGAAGGTAGGTTGGAGGGAGAGGGGAGGCTGGGAGAAGAGCAGGGCTGAGCCCCCCATTACCCTCTCCTGCTAATTCTGTCTTCCCTGCCAAAGATCCTAAGAAATTACAAAATCAGCAACAACACCTCATCTATTAGGGTGATTTACTGACTTTTTTTTTTTCTTTTTGAGACAGAGCCTCAAGCTATCCCCCTGGGTAGAGTGCCATGGCATCACAGCTCATAGCAACCTCCAACTCCTGGGCTCAAGTGAGTCTCCTGCCTCCACCTCCCAAGTAGCTGGGGACCACAGGCACCTGCTACAACGCCTGGCCATTTTTTGGTTGCAGCCATCATTGTTGTTTGGCGGCCCGGGCTGGGGATTCGAACCCACCACCTTAGGTGTATGTGGCTGGCGCCTTAGCTGATTGAGCCACAGGCGCCGAGCCAGATCTTGGTTCTTAATCTGGCTTCCTCATTTACTTGCCTATGAGACCTGTGAGGCAAAGTATTTTCTGAGCATCAACTTTTTTGTGCACGAAGTCAAGTACTTCCACCTTGTCAGGTGGTTGTGGGGCTCAAACAAGTCAGTCTAGTATAAGGCACATAGGTAGACTTCCTGCTTAGCCAGCATCAGTGCTCAACAAATCGCCATCATCCTTATCATAGCTAAAAGTTAACATTGTGGCAGACATCTTAAAATTTCTTGTGAGAGTATGATTCCATTGACTCTTTAGAGAAAACCCAGTCCCCTATATCATTAGCTCTTTCATGACCTCTATTTCCCCATTTTTCCAAAAGACATGATGCTGTCTTTCTGTAAGAGGCTAAATAACCACACCCCAGATGGAGTTTGGAGATTTGATACTGAATGCCCAGTAAACAAAGTTATATCAGAGGGAGAAGCTAAAGTATAGGTCTGATGACTGAATTAAGTAAGATGCTGAGAACACGATAGCATTTCTTTTCTGAAGGGAGAAACCAGGTAGCCCAAATCAGGACAGTTTCTAGGAAAACTCAGGTACCGGAGTGGATGTGAGAAGGATAGGTAGATTCTTTTGGAGGATTTTCTTTTCTAAAGAGAATGCTTTCTCTTAAGACTATGAATTCATACTGATTCTGACAGTTTCTTACAAATGCTTTGCCTTAAGGTTTGGACAGCTTTAGACATCATGAATTTACCCTGAGAAAAATCCATTCAATGAGGTTCGGATTAAAACAGTTTAATACTGGGGGAATTGCTTTTGGTGCAATGCTACTAGCCCAAGAAAGAAACTCCATACAAGTATATTCAGAAAATTACACTTCACTTTCCTTTTAAAACTCAGGCTCTCAAATTAAGTAGGTTCGCAGAAGGCTTTCTTATACTTCAGCCCATGAGCAGGGGCGGCATTGTTTAATGCATCACCTGAATAGTGTGTGATACAAAATACTTTAAGACCTCTTCAAGGGCATTTCATTTACAACTGGGTAAGAAAATGCATTTTTAGAAAATGTGTTTGAGTCACAGCTCCACCCATCTGGATAATAAAATGTCTCAGGAAGAGACCAGCAGCACAGGTTTGAAATATAAATTCTCCTTGCTATCTCTCTCAAGTTATAGTCTACTGAGTGACAGTAAAGTCTGATGCCATCTGAAATATGAGTAAATAATTAGATGGGGTTTTGATGCGTAAACTGTACTTAAACAGCTTTTGTTAATTGTTACTGGTGGCCCAATTTGGATGGACACCAGAACCCTATTTTCCAAAAATAACTGGCTACTTTCTGAATTCACTCTCAAAATTCACATCTACAATTCTCCCTTCAGTATCCCCTAAGATGTGTTCATTTTAATAACGTGAAACTAAGTCCTACATACTCACAGCAATCATGGTACAAGTAAACTGAAGAAAAGATCTGGGAAATCGGGCAATAAAGAGATCTATGAACTGTTCCAGACATCCTTTACCCAGTACCACCAGTTACTGACGGTTTCCCCTTTTGCCCTCTCTATTTGTATATGCACAAACACTTTTTCATTTCTCAATCATTTTGGAGTAAGTGGGAAATAATATGCCATTAAATTCTTAAATGTGTAAATTCTAAGAATAAGGACATTCTCTGATATAACCAAAGGATAATTATTAAAATTAGCAAACTTCACAATAATACAGTACTATTATTTAATTGCAGTCTATTTTCAAATTTTGTGAAATGCCCCAATAAAGCCCATTATAGATCATTTTTGGTTCCCGTTCCAGGATCCCATCTAAGACCGAACTTTGCATTTAGCTGCCATGTCTCTTTATGCTGCCCTCCCACCTTCTCCACCCCTCTTTCATCTGGAACCGCTACTCAGCCCTTCTCCTTCTTTACTCTGACAATGTTCAGTGTGTAGGAAAGTTATTTCACAGAACTGAAGTCTGCCTTGTGGTTTCTCATGATTAGATTCTGGGGAAGCATCCTGGGCAGGTCATCAGAGCACCAACGTGGTGTCTTTTCAGGGATCAGGGGATATGTTATGGGCACTTGGGTTCATCCCAAGATTAGGAAGGTGTATCTTGATCATTAAGGTAAAGTGATGTCTATAAAGTTATTAATTTTCCTTTTGTAATTAAAATGCACCTTGTAGGGAGATGCTTTGAGGTTATATAAATACTCTGTTTCTCATCTTTTCCTCACTAGTTTTAGTATCCATTAATGACTCTCTGACTCCACGTTCCTTTATATTCATCGATGGCATCCCAGAGTAAGGAATAGCTGTCCCTTCTCTACAGTTTATCCCTTCATTTGTCTACTAATCCATATGGACACATTTATTTGTATTTCTCTTTTATTCAATCCATTATTATATTCCATTACTAACATTACTAGATGCTCAAACTGTCCTACACCCCAGTAGTGTACCCTTCAAAAGAGTTCCTCTGTCACTCTGCCATTTCCCATTGTTTGGTGTTTTACAGGGATCCCCTTATTACCAAGGCAGAGATGCTTCAGGTCATCTAGTATTTTCCCTGCCCGAGTCTCAGAATTGACCATATCTTGAGTAAGCCCTGGCTCTTTTTAGTGGAAAATGTTATTGACGGTCTTAGTAACTTGAACTCAGTATTTTCCAAATATATTTGAGAGTAGAACACTTCGGATCTTCAGGAAAATTAGTCAGAGAGTCCCTTTCAACTAGGATCTGCTTTTACACAAGGGAAGAAAACCTGCACAAACATTACATAAATGAACGTTCCTACATCATGGAGAGTTTCACGAGATATATATGTCTCTCCATGCACAGGAATAAACTAGATAAAGCTCAACTAAAAAGCCATTGGTAGACTGACTAGGTTTACCAGGGCATGATCATGGGACCAAATTCATCTGCCAAATTCTTCAAAGTCAGAGGTGAGAGAATCATCGGCCCAAATGGATCATTTGACTCTACCTTGCAGAATGGCTTGACCGAAAAACACTCTGGGCATTCTTTAGCCAGTTGAGAATGATGGATAACCTAGCATGTACATGGCATAATTTGGCATTTGGAAAACAGAATTTTCCAGAGGAAAAGCAAATCATCTTAAAAGTATTCCCATCAACCAGGAAGCGTCTCCTAAAATACAGATTTGGCAAATGTCTGCGTGAACAGCAACACTACCCAGTAACAGGAGGGGGGTGAAACGGGTACCGTGTGTGGAGGGCTGATAGCAGGATATACGCAGAGTCACAGCAAAATGCCCACTGAGCTTCCCTTTTTCCCTGCCTTATGCAACTTTCCCTCTTATATTCTAGTTGTGGCCACTGAGGTGGTTCATACCTATAATCCTAGTCCCTGGGAGGGTGGATTGCTTGTGCGCAGGAGATAAAACTGAGAAAGAGTAAGATGCTGTCTCTGTTAAAAATAGAAAAACCAGCCAGGCATTGTGACAGGTGCCTGTAGTCCGTGCTACTCGGGAGGCTGAGGCAAGGGGATTGATTGCTTGAGCCCAAGAGTTTGTGGTTGCTGTGAACTATGATGTCATGGCACTCTACCCAGGTCACAGGGTCAGACTCTATCTCAAAAATTGAAAAATATTAAAAAAAAATAAAATTACTCTAGTTGTAATCTGATTTTAAAAATATGTATATATTGGAAACTGCCTAGTTTCCAGTATGTATTACTATCTATGAATAGAAAGCAACATTTCTGAAAAGCAGAGCCTTTCTACTGTCATTAATCTTGTTTTTCCAACATCAGTGAATGTCTACGCTATACCAGGTGTGGTACTATCATTTGTTAACACTCAATGAGGTAGGTAGTACCATGATCTTCATTTTATAGGCAAGGAAACCAAGAATTTCTAAAATTCATAATTTCCAAAATCTACAAAGCTCTTAAGGAAGAAAAATGGGGTTGAGATAGAAAAATTATCTTTTCTAGGACAGAAGTTCAATGAGTTCAAGGTTTTGATCACTATGCTTCCTTCCAACTGGCAAGAGTATTTGCCTAATGCCTATTCTGTGTAAGGCATCATGAATCTGCACTAAGGCATCTGCATTTAGAAGAACTAAAATATCAATAACGAGACAAGGTTAACTTTGACTTTGAATGCCAAAGGTGAGTAAGTGTATCACTAGGAAGGATAAGGCAATAAATGGCTCACAATCAAGAGAGGCACATATTACACAAATACTAAATTTACATAAGCTATGGGCAAGAGGGGGCCTTTTCTTAAAGGTGAAATTCTTTTTTTTTTTTTTTTTTTGAGACGGAGCCGCAAGCTATCCCCTTGGGTAGAGTGCCATGGTATCACAGCTCACAGCAACCTCCAACTCCAGGGCTCAAGCGAGTCTCCTGCCTCCGCCTCCCAAGTAGCTGGGACCACAGGCGCCCACCACAACGCCCGGCCATTTTTTTTTCTTTTTGGTTGCAGCCATCATTGTTGTTTGGCGGGCCCAGGCTGGTGATTTGAACCCGCCACCTTAGGTGT
>CAUYQV010058748.1:0-18924 GCA_963574575.1 Galagoides demidoff | reverse complement strand
AAATGGCCGGGCGTTGTGGCGGGTGCCTGTGGTCCCAGCTACTTGGGAGGCAGAGGCAGGAGACTCACTTGAACCCAGGAGTTGGAGGTTGCTATGAGCTGTGATGCCATGGCACTCTACCCAGGGGGATAGCTTGAGGCTAGGTCTCAAAAAAAAATCTATAATTTTTGTTAACCATTGTGTTATTTGCCTTTTATACATTTTGATATGTTGGGTTTTTCTTCAGTTCAAAGTTTTTTTGATTCTAATTCTGAATTATTATTTGAACCATGTTTTATTTCAATGTGTATTGTTTAATATCCAAATAATCCAAAATGTTCTTCATATCATTCTGGCATTTAGTTATGTTCCAGTGAGAAAACATATGCTATATAATTTCTGTCTTTTAAATTTTTTTTTTTGAGTTTTGCTGGTCTAGCACATGATCTGTCTTGGTTAATGGCCTACATACATTTTAATATTGTGTTTATTCTTACCCTTTTTTTGATGTGGTATTTTATAAAGTCAATTAGATACACTCTTTTGTATCTTTCTTTCTGTGTAGTCATTCAATCCCTGAGAAAGAAGTGCTAAGATCTCTAACTGAAATTGTAGATTTGTCTTTTTTCTCATTTCTGTCAGTTTTTCATTGTGTATTTGAATTTCGGTTAGGTGTATCTATATTTATGATCTTTATAACTTCTTGGTTAACTGATTATTTAATTTTATGAAATATCTTTTTTAAAAAATTCTGGTGACACCTATCCTGTGTTTTGAGAAAATCCCATGATAGTATGGATAAATTGTCTCATTAACTGAGATGAAGTTGAGAGACCAAATAACAACTCTGATAAGTCCACCTTGTTGAGTTAGATGAGTTTATTAGAGGTTATTTACAAGGACACTTGCTCCTGGGCAACACAGAAACTTTCTTCCTAGAAAAGTTTGCATCTATCTACATTGTCATGTTCTTATCTTAAATTCTTTTACAGTGAGTGACACAGAGCTCTTACATCATATCATTGCTTGTTCCTAGTGAAACAAATCAAGCATGTGTAGTACCATCATCATATGCCTTCATTCAAGTCATGTTATGTTCATGTCATTAAAATTCTCTAAGAGGTGAATTTAGTGTTACAATTAGCTAAAGGACACTATAGGACAGCTAAAGCAGATCTAAAGCAGTCAAGCACTTCATTCCCTCATGCTGAGATTATCCTTTTCTCATGTTATCAAAATACTGCTTTGATTAGTGTTTTCATAGCATATTTTCTACATTTTACTTATAACTTATGCTATTAAGGCATATTTAATATAATTTAAAGTTATCTCTTACTTTTTAATAGTATGATAATATTTGCCATAAATTGGTATTTTTGTATTATTTATATTAATGCATTAGCGATGTGTGAATTTAAATTACCATTTTATTATAAGTTTTTATTTATCTCAAATTTTTCATAAATTTTACTTTATTTTATTACTTACATTTGAATAATTTACACATTTTGTAGTATATCATTATATCTCCTCTATTGTTATATTAGCTATGTAATTCATTTTAAATTTTAATGATTGTTTTAAAGTTTTGACACACTAGTTTTGAATATTTTAAATATTTTACTACTTCACATATTATATAACATTTCACAGCAATATATTCTGTTTTTTCCTCCCATTATTTAGCTATTGTTTCATAAATTTTATTTACATATGACATAAACCCCCATTATTACATTTTTGCTTTGCAGAGTAAATTATATTTAAAGACTTTTTAATTGAGGAAAATGTCTTTTATATTTTCTCATTTTTCATACACGCTTCTCTCCATTCTTTTGTGTGGTCTGTAGTTGCCCTCAGAGACAAGGCTACTATATGTTCTTATAGCTTGGTTCACCTTCAAATGTCTTTATCTTCATTTAAAAAATATCTTTCAATCAATACAGATTTCTTAGTTAGCAGTTTTTCTCCTTATGCATGTTAAAGATGTCCTTCCAGTGATCATTCTTATCTTTTTCCTCCATGTGTGATGTGTCGTCTTTTTCCCTCTCTGGTTCCTTCTAAGACTTTTCACAGTCATAACTGCTCTTTAACAATTTGATTGTGATATGCTTTCTTGGGACTTTCTTGATAGTTTTTCTTTGCTCATCCCTATGGAATTTCAGCCTGTGCACATGCAGCTTAGTGTTCAATCCAAAATTCAATAGAACCCCTATGCGGATTTCTAGAACTCATTCTGATGTGGCTTCTTATTCTATTTTACTCTTCCAAGCAAATTCTAAACATCTAGGTATCAGCAAAGTCAGATATCTGTCTCTTCTATTTAGCAAACTGCTGATGAACCACATCTCTGGGCTATAGTCAATAAAGTGACCGGAGTAAAAACTGAGGTGATCACAAGGGTCCTTCATTTCAGTGATAGAACACCCAAACAACTATCTTCTAATATCTGAATCCGTTTTTTTTTTTTCATGTATTTTTCAGTTCTATAGTTCTTTTTATTTAATATCAGGAAGTCAAGTTAGGCATCAGTTACTCTCACAATGCCATAGCCAAAAGCCACATCGCTATTTTGTAAACTAAATATAAATTTAAAGTTTATTTTTATAGTTTTATCTTATTTGGCTCATTAGTCTAGTGGTCAAGATCTTTTGGAAACTTCTTATATTAACTAATTATCAGCCATTTTCCAAAAGTTGTGCACTATTCCAATTTTCCAGGTCTTCATAATATACTGCTTTCAAGTGAAAACATAATATTTGATATTATCAATTGAACGGTCTTTTCTGTAACATCTGTCCTTAAATTTTTCTTCAGCTTTGTAATTGAAAATTCTAGAAATATCTGTACAATTTTAAGGAAATAAGGAACCAAAGTTGTCATGTGTATAGCGATACAATATTAAGAAAAGGCACTGAAAACAAATAAGTGAGTAAAAATCCATTGTGTTTCATTCAGCTAAATTCTCTGATTTTTTCCCTGAGTAATTTAGCCAACTCTTTAACATGATTAGTTTTTATTATATGTTACATACCAGGCTCTGTTCTAGGTGTTTTGTATACATTCTTGTGTTTGAATTTTAAAACAACAGAGTGTCTTTGATTTTCCCATCATATTTATTTATTTATTTATTTTGTTATTGAAGAGTCATTATTCCAAACTTCATTACCAAGTAAACTAGGGGTAAAAGTTAGCAAGTGACATCTCACATCACAAAATCTAGGCTTTATTATTTTGTACCCAGGTCAATTCAAACTCATGTCCACATTTTACAAAGAGTCAGGGAGGTTGGGCCATGGCCAAGCTACATTTGGTAATAGCTGTCCAAAGGCCAGCACATGTTGGGTTTATTGATTGAACCACTGTAAGCAGAGAAAGTCTTTTCTCATCTTGACCAGATATCCAAAAGTTTATAAAATAAATGTAACTTAGCTACAATTTCAGAATATGTCCTAAAATTTTAAGCCTTCCCTTGACATTTTTAAAAGACTAAATATGATACCCAATAAGGTAGTTCCATGTCACAAACTCACACGCCCACATTCTACACATGAAAATGCTACATGGTTGTAATGAAGTATCTGCAGCTGTGTTGTAACTACAGGAGAGACACAGAATGAGTCACACTAGGTGGCATCGAACTCTTACTTCCCAGTGATCAGGGCAGTGTTGTGATGCTGCCACAAAGGGTGTCCTCATCAGATGACACCCAGGACCTGCCACAATTTCAGAATAACCTTGTATAATCCATAATTATGACCATACTTGCCACGCATTCAATGATAAAAATCCATACCATTTAAGAAGACCTGAGACAGGAATAAACAATTATTCCATTTTGTGTCCTTCCCGTGTTTTAAAATAAACAATGTCCTATATTTCTATTATCTGAGATTCAGAAGCAGAAACATTATAAAAAATGCATATCCTTGGAGACTTTCCAGGGTTCAACACTCCCACTTCTTTGGTAATGAAGAATCTTCAAGCTGACCTCTCAGTTTGGGCAGGTGTCAATCATGGAGAATGAGCATGTTCTAGGAACTTCAAATGGTTCTGTGAAGTCAAGGGAGAGACTGACCTACCTCAAAGTGTAACAAACATCTTGCAAACCAAGGATTCAAATTCAAAACTAATGGTCTCATTTTGATTGACTTTATGATATGGTTGAGGAAGTTTAGGACAAGACGTAGTAAAAGGAAGGCTGTGAGTGATGGGTGAAGGATCCCATGAGTTGTAATGAGCAGAGAGTATACAAGAAGAAGGGGCCCATCTGTCCCATATGCTGCAGAGGTCTCAGATGGAATCCCTACCCAACAGGAGAACATTTCAGACAGGTCAAGAGTGCTCAGTGTACAGGACCACGTACCCCAACACATTCCACCTGGCCCTGTAGGCATCATCAGTTCTAACAGAAAATATTTCATGTCAGCAAAAGCTTTCTGTGTAAAGAAAACCAAACAGTTGGAAGAATTTTTTCAGCAGGTGAATGCTCCTCAGCTGCCCATTTAGTCCTGACGGGAGCTTCTGACATGTGGGTGCCTTGGGTCACAAAGGATCCCTGGGCCTCCCTGACACAACTATGTTCAGGCACTTTTGTCAAGGTGAGTAATGGTAAGTGGGAAGGGGGTTTTAAAAGTTCTTCTGTAACTGCCAAGAACTGGACTCCTGTCACATTGCAAAACAACAAGCAGAAGGGAAAGATAACCGTATTTTCATATTTCAACTCCTGGAAGCTTCTCTATCCCAAAAGTTCACATGTGAAAATGTACAAAACCCTGAAGATGTCTTCAAAGTGCTTCTGAAAGTTAGGGGCCCTGGTGTGCTAAACCTCCCAGTTGTCTCTTAATCCACCTGGGTAAGAGCTCAGTGGATATCTAGCAGTGACTGCAGTCTTGCAGCCTTCATCTGAGTAGAGTTTCTCATCTTTGAAGAAAAATGTCATTTTCTCTGCCACTGTTGTCACAATATCTTTATCTACAGAAGAACTGCAAGGCCTTCATTTCAGCTTCACACGCATCTTCACATATCTGTATTCCAGGGGCAGGAAGGAGGATGAAGTAATCTGTGAGACTTCTGTCCATCCATCCACTGTACCACAGGCCACTGTGTTTATTATTAAAGCCCCTGACAGCCAAGGTTCCAGGTCCTTCAGCCGAATGTCCTCCTTCTTCCTTTTTGCCCACCAAAAGTCAAGAGCAGTCTTAGTTAGGTCACCACCTGCATTGCTAAGAAAGATGAAGATAGTTTTGCAGTAAGACACTCCATCCCTGGGCAGTGCCTGTGGCTCAGTGGGTAGGGCACCACCCCCATATACTGAGGGTGGAGGGTTAAAACCCAGCCCCGGCCAAACTGCAAACAAAAAATAGCCAGGAGTTGTGGTGGGCACCTGTAGTCCCAGCTACTCAGGAGGCTGAGGCAAGATAATTGCTTAAGCCCAAGAGCTGGATGTTGCTGTGAGCTGTGATGCCACGGTACTCTACCAAGGGCAATAAAGTGAGGCTCTGCCTCTTAAAAAAAAAAAAGACACTCCATCCACTTGATGGTAGTAGTCTAGAAATGGTTTGATGGCACTGATGATCCTGGGGTGCAATTTATCCATCTTGTCAATTATGAAAACAGAGTTTGCACAAGCTCTCACATTACCACGAATCTATTTCTGTAACTGGTTCTGAGGCCTGGGGCACCTGCTCTTCGCAGCAGCAGTTCGCAAAGTGGCAGTAGGTGTCCCTGTAAGACAGGTAGTTGGTGAGGCCCTACACAGCCGCGATGGAGATGCCCATGCTAATGGGCTCAAATGCTGCTACCACTTGGGCAGCCATCAGCAGCGACAGCACAGAGATGCCTTGGAACTGCTCGTCCATAGCATCCCACTTCCTCACAGCCCACCGCTATTCCCATCACATTTTAAACATGAAGAGACTGATGATTTTGGAGACCCCTCATGATTATCTACCTTATAACTGATGCAACAATCGTCCAAATTGAGGATCTTAGTGACTACCAAATATTTATTAATGTGACATTGGATACATATTAATTAAAATATCTATAGTATTATTTTGAAAGTTGCATAGTATTATTAATGCCATCTTACTGTGTTTAATGTTAAAAAGATTTTCCGGAGAATCATATAATCAATATCAGCCAATCTATCATTAACGTTTCAGAAATCCATTTCATATATAAAGTGATAAATATTTTAATAGATAATACTGGTAACAATAGTATCAATAGAAAAGTTTACTCATCTACAGAATTATCAGGCGTTAAATTTTAAATCCCGATGCTTCCCTGAAATTGATGACACTAATGTAATTCACAGGGCAGCTCACTGAGCCTTCTCCTGATACAGAAGAATATGACCAAATGCAAAATGGTAAAAAGAATTCAGAGCTCACAGATCTTATTTCAGCCAATAATGGGTTTAAGAAATAAGGGCAATCATGGGACAGTGTGGAGATCGAGACATATAGTATTTCTAGTCACCTATCTTTCTTTTGCTATTATTTACCTTCTTCATTTCTGTCCTCGGATCCTTCACAATGTCTTCCTCTTCAAAAGGATAGCTGCTGCACACCAAAAGACAGGCACAGCAATATTCATAACATCCTTCAGAATTGCTAAAGATGAGGATCAACCATCCATAAGCAGAAGAACAGATATGTAAACTGATGTTTATTCATATATTCAATGAAAGATTATATAATAAAGAAAATGGATGTGACAGCATGCATCATACAAATACATGCAACAACGTGGGCATGTGTGAATCTTTCAAATATAAGGATGAGTGGAAAAACAGACAACAAAAGTTAATACTTCATAATTTTATTAAGAAACAGTTTAGAAAAAGGCAATACTAGGCTATGTTATTAGAGCTTAGAACAATGGTAGCTTAGAACAATAGTGACAGAGAGGTACATTAGAGTGGCTCTGGTATGCTTTCAGTGCTCTATTTCCTAATTTAGAGAGTGGTCACAGAGACTTATTAACTTTGTACAAATTAATTGAGCTATTATATGTATACATCTTTCTAAAATTAAATAAAAATTGAAAACATATACAAACGTGGATAAGTATTATGAGCAGGTTTACTGGAAGTAAATCATTTTCTAGTTTTCAGAATTAAGTGCAGGAGAACTATATAACTGATTAGTCATACGTAGTGATAGGGTTCTTTGGAATTTTCACCTAGTCAACCAAAAGGAGGGGTGGAGGGAGGGAAGGAGGGAAGGCGGGAGGAGGGGAGGAAAAGAGTGAGTGAGAAAGAGAGAGAAAGAGAGAAGTTCTTTGAGGTATAGACTTGGAGGTTGTCTTCTTTGTTGCCATTAGGACTTTTGAAACTGAAAATCTTTAGAGTAGTGTGATTACAAAGAATAGTTAAAACTCATGATGTAAAAGATCTTGTAACTCATATTTAGACTACTCCCAGAACATCTTAAAGTCAGTCACTTTAAAAATAGCAATCCTGCATATTATTGGTTCAACTTCTATAGTCAGATAATCAGTGTCAGTGCTGTATCTCTTCTCTTTTATAGCAATCATTCAAAACTCTAAGATAGGAAACATGCTACCTGTTGTTCAATGGATATATTCAGGGTTTAGAGTAAATTTTTTTTCCAATAAAAGTAATAAATAAACTCGATTAATTTGTATATTCTTTCACTCTGTCCTTCCTAGTTTCAGTATTTTTTTACATAGAAAATCATTTCAGGAAACATTCCTTTGTCATTGTTTCTTTTTTATTTTGAGAAACAATTATTCATTTTGATATATATAACCTGCACTTACTTTAAGTATGGGTTCTACTATGTACGTACTTGTCATGAGATTTTTATCTCTAATATCACAATTATTTTGATATCATATGAAAGTTTTAGTTTCATTATGTTGATGCTGTTATGGAAATGATTTGGATTAAATCTGTTGTATTAATTAGATGTTATGGTTATTAGTCTATGATCTTTAACTCTAGAAGAAAAAAACTTATAATTAACATGTATTGTAAATGGGACAGGAAACAATAGATAATCTTAAAAAATAAATTTGGAGTAATTATTAGTGTACATTGTTAGTGCTAATCTGAATTTCTGAAAAATCTGAGCCATAATTTCCTGAAGAATGTTCTACAATATTCTACTCTTCACTGACAAAGTGTTTTCCAGAACACTGACTGTCATATGCTGGTCGAAGTTAATAATAAAATATGATAATATGAACTAAAGGTTGGAAAGGATCTTATAGCAAGGTTTTTCAAAATCTCCCAAGATACAAGTTAAAAATTCAGGCTCCAAGGCTCCACCTCCATAGATGTTGAATAAAGCATATGCATTTTAATAAGCTTCCCTGAGAATTCTGACGCACACTAAAGCTTGACAACTACAGTGGTACAGAACCACTGTCAATGTGTCTTTCTGACTTTCTGGATGAGGAACTGAGATTCTCACATAGCTCATTAAAAGAGAGTCAAAATGCCAACCAAACTTTGCCTGGCTTTTAATCTTTCCTCAATGCCATGATGCTGCCTGTGGCAATTTATCACTCAAAAATAATTTTACATATAATATTGTATTTTATTCTTTTCCTAACCCTGAAAACTAGGCAGGCCAGATTATTTTTTCTCCCCACTGCACAGATAATATATGTATGTATGTTGTATGCACATACATCCGTGCAATCATTATCTTAAATTAGCTCGACTCTGTAGAGAGTTATTTCAAAGTTGTTGTTTCTTTGCCCCCTTGTGGTGGATATTATGGTGTACTGTGCACATCTCCCTCTGGATGGAGGTACTCATTCCTTTAACTACCAGGAATGTAGGTTGTTAATGGTTCAAAGCTGAGTAGCAGTGGAATAATTACCTTTATTAATGCCACAACCCCTTCTCAGGGGAAACCTGAGTCCAATGAATGGTTGATGCTTTGATTGTAAAGGTTTAGCCACCTTGTCATAATTTAGGACAATTTCCAAAGACCATACAGTTCCACAACTTTCTATCATATAGCTAAAGCCTTTCTTGCTACAGCATTACACTTTGACTCCTTACCTACTCTTCTGTTGCTCCTCAGCCCTCACAAATATTGTGCTTAAGAGGACTTTCCAAAAAATCTAATGTATTGATTCTTTGTCAAGGTTGATGTCGCAAAGACTTTTTACCACACTTTCTTCTAGAGCTTTTGTCATTCTGTGTCTCAGATTTAAATTTTTTATCCAGGGGGAGATACTTTTTGTAAGTGGTGAGAGTTATGGGTCCAGTTTCAGGTTTTTACATGTGGCTAACCAGTTCTCTTAGCATAATTTATTAAATTGGAATTATTTTCCCCAGTGTTTGCTTTTGTTTGGTTTATTGAAGATCAGATGGAGATATGAAGCTAGTCTCATCTTTAAGTTCTTAATTCTGTTTCATAGCTCTATGGCTCTATTTTTGTGCCAATGCCATGCTGTTGTGATCACTATAGACTTGTAGTATAACCTGGAGTCTAGTAACATGATTACTCTAGATTTGTTTTTATTTCATAGAATTGTGTTGGCAATTCAGGATTTTTCCTAAAACAAAGAACTATTTTTTTTTTAATTTCCTTAAGCATGATATGGTATTTTATGGTGGATTGTGAGGAATCTATAGATCTCTTGGGGAGTATAGACATTTTAACAATGTTGATTCTTCTCAGCAATGGGTAGATCTTCTTCCATTTATTAATATTTTCTGTTATTTCTCTTCTCAGGGTTTCATAGTTCTCTCTGTGGAGATCTGTTACATCTTTAGTTAAGTATATTACAAGGTGTTTCATTATCTTTGACGCTACTGTGAAGGATATTGTGTCTTTGATTTGACTGTTAAATTGACTGTTGTTAGTGTAAGAAGGCTACTGATTTGTAGACATTGATTTTTATATCCAAAGATGTCTATATTGCTTGACCACTTCCAGAAATTTTATGGTTGAATCCTTTGGACTTTCTAAGTATAAGATCATATCATCAGCAAAGATTGAAAATTTGATCTCCTCTGTCCCATCTGAATACTTTTGATATCATTTCCTTGCCTGATTTCATTGGCTAGGACTTTAAGCACTATGTTGAATAGCAGTGGCAACAGTGGGCATCCTTGTCTGGGTCTAATTCAAAGAAGACACCGTTGACTACTGAAGTAGCTACAAGAGTAAATAAATGAGAGAAGATCAAGTTAAAAAGCTTTTGCACAGCTAAGGATACCAATCAAAAAGGCAAATAGACAATCTTCATAATGGGAGAAGATATTCACGTGTTATAATCTGACAAAGGAGGCTAATCACAGAATCTATGAAGAACTCAAGCATCTTGACAAATTAACATGAAGAAAGCAAATAGCCCCATTAATCATCAGGCAAGAGACATGAACAGGAATCCTTTCCCAAGAGTACAAATGGCAAAAAACACTTGAAAAAAATGCTCATCATTCCTAATTATCAGAAAAGTGCAAATCAAAACCACTTTGAGATAATACCTAACCCTTTTGAGAATAGTACACGTCACAGGGTTCCAAAGCTGCAGATGCTTGATAGGGGTGTAGAAAGAGAAAACACTTATGCACTGTCAGTAGAATAGCAAACTAATATGGCCCTTTTGAAAAGAAGTATGGAGAATCTTCAAAGAGCTAAAAGTAGACCTTCTATTTACTCCCTCAATCCCATTACTGGCTATCAACCCAGAATTAACAAATCACTTTATCAGAAGGACATGTGCATTTGAATGTTTATTGCAACTCAATTCACAATTGCAAAATATGTGGAAACAATGCAAGTGCCCATCAATTCATGAATGGATTAACAAACTGTGGTATATGTATATACCATGGAATACTATTCAGCCATAAAAGATAAAACTTTACATCTTTTGTATTTATCTATATGGATTTGGAGAACATTCTCCTAAGGAATGTATCTCAAGAATGGAAAAACAAGTATTCCATGTACTCAATACTATGTTCAAACTAGTAGATCAATAACTACAGGCACATGGGAGAGAAAAACACAAATTCAAAGAAGAGGTAGGAGATGGGGAGGAGGGGAATTAGTAAGTTCTCACTTAACAGGAACAATGTAAGGGTAGGTATATGGCACACTTTCTGAGTGAAAGACTCAACTGCAACTCAGACTTCAGCTTACAAATACAAACAATATAACCTAACCATATGTACATTCATAGTAATCTGAAATTTTAATGTGGAGAGTACAGAAAAACTATTTTAAAAAAACTGCATACAAACTTTGCTTAAGTTTATGCTTTGCAGAGAATCTTATCTAATATACCTATGAATAAAATGTTGGGCAGATTCCATAACCTTTCCAGCCACTTTCATTCAGGATAAGAGGTCTCATTTCAGTAATTAATTTTTCTAGTGGACCATTAACAGAATTTCAGATTTCACCTACATTTAAAAATTCTCCTTCACCTAGTTTGAAATTCCTTCTGATTTAGAAGCCTGCTGTAGTAAAAGAAGTTGTGTTTTCTTTCTTTCTTTCTTTTTCTTTCTTTCTTTACTTCCTTCCTTCCTTCCTTCCTTCCTTCCTTCCTTCCTTCTTTCCTTCCTTCCTTCCTTCCGTCCTTCCTTCCTTCCTTCCTTCCTTCCTTCCTTCCTTCTTCCCTCCCTCCCTCCCTCCTTCCCTTCCTTCCTTTCCGTCCTCTCTTTCTCTCTTCCTCTCTCCCTCCGTCCCCTCTCCCTTCCTTCACTCTTTACTTTTCCCCATCTCTCTCTATTTCCCTATGATTCTCTCCTTCTCTCCTCCCCCCTCCCACTTTTTCATAGGAGCTATTCTAATGGGTATGAGGAGATATCTCATGGGGGTTGGGGTTATGATTTATATTTCCTAATGATTAGTGACATTGAGTACCCATTTATATACATGTTGGCCATTAGTATGTCTTCTTTTAAAAATGGCTATTCAGGTCCTTCCCTCATTTTAAATATGGTTATTTGAATTATGTTGCTGTTGCTTTGGAAGGTTTTTTGTTTGCCTGTTTGTTTGCTATTTAATTGTGTAAGTTTCTTATATATTTCTCATGTAATATCCTTGTATGTGGTTTACAAATATTCTCACCCATTTTGTAGGATTCCATTTCTTTTTGCTATTGTTTTCTATTCTCTGTGCAGAAACTTTTTAGTTTGATGCAGTCCCACTTACCAGTTTTTGCTTTTATTGCTTGTGCTTTTGGCGTCATATCCAGGAACTTTCCCCAAGACCACTGCCATGAAGCTTTCTGTTTTTCTCATAAGATTTTACAGTTTCTGCTATTAAGTTCAAGCATTTAGTACTTTTTCTTTTGAGACAGAGTCACCATGTAACCCTCTGTAGAGTTCTGTAGCATCACAGCTCACAGCAACCTCAAACTCTCGGGCTTAAGCAATCCCCTTGCCTCAGCCTCCCAAGTAGCTTGGACTACAGGCACCCATCACAACGCCCAGCTATTTGATGGTTGTAATTGTTATTGTTGTTTGGCAGGCCTGGGCTGGGTTCAAACCCACCAGCCTCGGTGTATGTGGCTGGTGCCCTAGCTGCACCAAGCCTATCTCAGACATTTTGTTTTGACTTTTTTGTGTGGCATAAAATAGGGGTACAGTTTCCCTTTTTTGCATGTGGAAATCCAGTTTTCTCACCATCTTTTGTTGAAGAGACTATCATTTCTCCATTGTGTATTCTGGGCACTCTTGATAAAGAACAGTTGATAATATGTACATGGATTATTTCTGGGCTTGTTATACTATTGCATTGTTCTATATATTTTCTTCATACCAGTATCAAACCAATTTAATTACATTATAATACATTCTTAAATCAAGAGTTTGATACCCTCAGTTTTGTTTTCTTTGTCAAGATATTTTTGACTACTCAGGGTCCAATGAGATTTCATATAAATGTTAGTATCATAAACATGACCAATTAGTATTATAAAACAAATTTGAAAATGTTCGGCCTCCTTTATTTTTTACATTATTTGCAAAGGATTGATATTGATTCTTGTTAAAATGTTTGGTAGAATTCACCAGTGAAGCCATCTGTCCAGGATATTTCTTTTTTGTAAGGTTTTGATTACTGATTTAATCTCCTTACTCATTGCAAATCTGGAACTGTAATTTCTTTTTAACTTAGTTATGGTAGGTTTTTTGCTTTTTAAGAAGCTGTCTGTATCATTTAGGTTATAAAATTTTTAGCATATAATTGTTTATAGTAATCTCTTATGATCCTTTAGAATTCAGTGCCATAAATTGTAATGTCTTTTCTTTATTTCACTTCTAGTTTTATTTATGTTAGTATTCTTTCTTTGTTTCTTAGGCTAAGTAAAGGATGCCAATTTTGTTGATCTCTTAAAAAATATTCTATTGCAGATTATTTTTCTACTGATTTTCCATTTCATTTATTTCTGCTCTAGTCTTTATTATCTCTTTACTTACATATTTGGGCATAACTTGCTATTTCTTTCCTAGTTCTTTGATGTAAAATTCAGATTGCTCATTTGGGATTCCATTTTTTTCTCCCTGTTTTAACATAGACATTCATCCATATAAATTTCTCTTCCAATACATCTTTTTTTTTTTTGTATCCCATAAGTTTCTGCATGTTGTGTTTTTGCTTTTATATGTCTCAGTTGATTTCCTCTATGACCATTTGTTGTTAAAGAGTCTGTTGTTTGATTTGTACATATTTGTGAATATTCCAATTTGGTTTTTGTTGTTGATTTCTTACTTTATTCCACTGTAGTCAGAAAAGATAGGTGACATGACTTCAATCTTTTAAAATTTCTTGAGACTTACTTTGTGATCCCAAATGCAATATATATTAGAGAATGTTCTATGTGTGCTTGAAAAGAATATATATTCTGCTTTTGTTGGGTAGAATGTTCTGTATATTTCTATTAAGTTTATTTGATCTCTAGTATTGTTCACATCTGCTATTTCTTTATTAATTTTATGTCTGGATGTTCTATCCATTACTGAAAGTGGACTGTAAAATCTCCTACAATTAGGGCGGTGCCTGTGGCTCAGAAGAGTGGGGCACTGACCCCATACACTGGAGGTGGCGGATTCGAACACAGCCCCAGCCAAAAACTGCAAATAAAATAAAATAAAGTCTCCTAAAATTATTGTATTAATATCTATTTCTGCTTTTAGTTTTGTCCATGTTTGTTTCAAATATCTGAGTGCTGTGATATTGGGTGCATATGTATTTATAACTGTCATGTCTTCCTGGTGAATTGTATTGCCCTTCTTTTTCTCATTTCAATTTTTACATATTTTGTCTCATATTAGTACAAGCACCCTGTTCTCTATTCTTCATGATTTTCACGACATGTCTTTTTCCATCCCTCATTTTCAATCTACATATATTCTTAAATCTAAAGTGAGTCTCTTATATTCATTATATAGTCCATCATATAGTTCACGTTCTTTAAAAAGCAATTCACCTACTTGATTTATTTTCATTGAGGAGCTTAATCCATATATATTAAAGTAACTGTTAAGAGATAAATTATTTTTGCCATTTTGTTAATTTTTTATACTTTTTTTATCCTTTTATTCATCTTTGCTGTATTCCTCATACTTTGCTAATTCTTTACATTGATATGCTTTTATTATTGTTTCTTTTTCTTTTATATGTCTTCTGTAAGGTTTTTTGTCATCACAAGAGGCTTACATAAAACAATATATAGTTATTAAAAGTTTCTCGTAAATTAGCAATAGCGTTACTTCAATTACATATAAAATCTTCCCACCATTGCTTATGTTATTCAGATCATAATTTATATATTTTGTTATTTACCCATTAACATATTTTAGTTATAGTTATGTTAATAACTTTGTATGTTAACTTTCACACTACAACATAATTCATTCATCCATCATTATTACAATATAATGTATTTGTCTATATGTTTACTTTTACTAGTGAGTTTTATATTTTTATATGGTTTTGTACTGCTGTATAAGATTCTTTCATTTCAACTTGAACACCCATTTAGCATTTTTAAAGGCAAATCTATTGATTATTAACTTTGTCACATATTGTTTGTCTGGAAAATTCTATATCTCTTTTTATGAAGAAAACATTTATGGATACAGTATTCTTGGTTGGCAAGATATGTGGTTTTTTTGTTTTTTTGTTTTTTTTTTTTTTTTTGCAGTTTTGGCTGGGGCTGGATTTGTACCCACCATCTCCAGTATATGGGCCTGGCGCCCTACTCCTTTGAGCCACAGGCACTGCCCTTTTTTAAATTCTTTCAACACTTTACATATATCATAACACTCTCTCTAATAGGTAATGTGTCTGCTGAAAAACCTGCTTATAAGTTCACAGGAATAACTTTGTATCTTACTTTTTTCTCTTGCTGCTTTCAGAGATCTCTATGACTTTTGAGATATTGAATGCTATCTCTTGGTGAATATTTATTTTAATTCAAATTTGTTGGAATTAATTGACCTCCCTGGTCTGAATGTCTATTTCCTCCCTCAGATTTAAAAAATTTTTGGCCATTATTTCTTGGAATAACCTTTGTTCCAATTTCCTTTTTACTTCTCCTTTGACAGCTACCACATTATGTGAAATGGTCTCCTTCATGGTGCCCAAAGCTTTCTTCACTCTTTATTTTCCTTATTTATATATTTACTTATTTATTTTTGAGACAAAGTTCCAGTATGTTGCCTTCAGCAGTGTGCTGGGGTCACAGCAATCTCAAAATCTTGGGCTTAAGCAATTCTCTTGCCTCAGCCTCCCAAGTATCTGGGACCATGGGCGTCTGCCACAATGCCTGGCTGTTTTTCCATTGCAGATGTGATTGTTGCTTAGCTGTCCCAGGCTGGGTCTGAACCCACCAGCCTCAGTGTATGAGGTTTGTGCTGTAACCACTGAGCTAAGGGTACCAAGACAACTTTCTTTACTCTTTATAGTCTAGTTTTCTTTTTGTTCCTCTTTCTAGATATTTTTATTATCTGGTTTTTAGTTCTACTGTCTTTCTTCTTCTTCTTCTAGTCTACATTTGAACCCTTCTAATAGATTCTTCTCTTCAGTCATTGTCCTCATCAATTTCACAATTTCTGTTCGACAATTTTATATGAAATTTATATTATTATATCTCTTTATTTTAATTGAGTTTGCATTCCCTTGACTTCATTGAGCATCTATTGATTTCTATGTATTATTTAAAAGCACTTCTCCTAATTGTTGTCAGCTGGTCTCAGAGGAAGTCTCTTACCAATCAGGCAACCAGATATTCTTGAAGTATCTAAAAAACATATATACTAGTTCAAACCCTGTCTCAGCCCCTGTGAGGCATGCAGACTATGCCAGGTCACTTTGCTCTCAAGATAAGCTTAGCAGAAGCCATTACCTTGAGCAGCACACAGACAAATTTGAATTTGAGCCTTGCACATATGGTTCTAGTCTTTCTTTCTCTCTTCTAGAAGAAGCTGGCATATTTTTGTGTGGTTTGTTTTCAGTTCCATTTGCTTTTCACTGAGTGGAGCTCTGACATGTACTAGCTTTCTTGTTTAAGTGGAAATCTTTGCTTTCAGTGGCTACCAGGTGACTACAGTACACTCAATCACATCAGTGGTCTAAAACAGATAAGAAAAAGCCAGTGCCTCAAGCAGACCTTGGGCAATTGTAACATTGAATGTACAGTCTGCTTCTTTCCTATAGGCTCCAGTGTGGCTGGTTTCATGCCAGCCCACATGCAAAAGTCTCCCAAGTTGTTTCGTGATTTCTCACAAATGCTGTATATCATTGTTGAATTGATTGTCTGTGTTGGGAAGGAGGTTCCATGGCTTCCTTCTACCATTTTGCTGACATCATTTTCCTTTTACATATTGACACCTTAATTGATGGAATAAAATCATTTGACAAACCCTAACACACTTTTGTGACACAGTCAATGAACTAGAAATAAAAATATGTCCTAAACATGATAATGGATGCTTTTGAGAAACCTATGACTATTATTTTCAATGACAAATGATTGAAAATTTTCCACTTAATTTTAGATATAATGTGATATTGGAAGTCCTAGAAAAAGCAAATGGAGAAGGAAAAAAAGTCACTGAAAATGGAAAGGAAGAAGTTAAATTATTTCTATTTGTGAATAGAATGACTTTCTGTCTAGAAACTCCTAAGAAAGCGAAATATACTATTAAAGTTAATTAACAATTTCAACCTATCCTACACACTGACCATAACAATGGACCTTCAGCAAAGTAAACACTTGGAAATTAAAGGATAGAACCTAGTTTCCACAATGTTGCAAAAGATAAAACTAAGCAATAGTCTTTCATAAAAATTCTTTTTTTTTTATTTTTTCTCCCCCCCATAAAAATTCTTAAAAAAAAAGGGGGGGTGGTGCCTGTGGCTCAGTTAGTAGGGTGCTGGCCCCATATACTGAAGGTGGCAGGTTGAAGCCTGGCCCTGGCCAAACTGCAGCAACAACCAAAAAAAAAAAAAAAATAGCCAGGTGTTGTGGCAAGCGCTTGTGGTCCCAGCTACTCGGGACGCTGAGGCAAGAGAATTGCCTAAGCCCAAGGGCAGGAGGTTGCTGTGAGCTGTGACACCACAGCATTCTAACAAGGGCAACAAAGTGAGACTCTGTCTCAAGAAAAAAAAAAAAAAAAGAGCCCCAGAGCAGATGGATTAACAGGAGAATTTTACCAGACCTACGAAGTAGAGCTGGTACCCATACTGCATAAATTATTGCATAACATCAAGGGAAATCCTCTTCAACTGATTCTATGAAGCTAGTGTTATCTTGATAAGAAGGCAAGGAAAGGCCACAACAAAAAAAGAACACTTCAGACCTATATTTCTTATAAATATAGATGTAAAAATCCTCAAGGAAATACTAACAGACCACTAGCACTAGCAGACTGAGATGTGAACAGGACATTGATGACTGTATCTGAATGCCTGTGAGCACAATTCTACCTGCAAAGATTTGCATCTTGTTAGTATCCACTGGTCTTACTAATATACCAGAATATTAATGCAATTTAACATCTACAAATATAGTGAATGGTTTACTTATGTGAATATCATTTTGATATATATATGCATGTATATTAAAGTTAGAAAATAAAACCTAAGCAACTTTTAAAAACCTTAAGAGTAAGACCAGGCACAGTGACTCATACCTATAATCTTAATAATCTGGGAGACTGAGGTGAGTGGATTGCTTGAGCTCAGGAATTCAAGACCAGACTGACCCTGACAAAGAGTGAGAACCTGTCTCTACTGAAAATAGAAAAACTATCTGGGCTTTGTGGCTGGCACCTGTAGTCCTAGCTACTTGGGAGACTGAGGAAAGAGGACTGCTTGAACTCAGGAGTTTGAGGTTGCTATGAGCTGTGACACCATGTCACACTCCCCAGGGCACCAGAGTGAGACTCTTCTTCAAAAAAAAAAAAAAGAAAGAAAGAAAGAAAAAACAATCTTAAGAGTAATAGAAACTGTTCTAGTCTTTCCTCTATACAGATTAGCTTAAATATAAATGTTATTATATTTATATATATATAATATATTATATTTATAAAATATAAATATAAATTAAAGTAAATGGTCCAGGGAGGCAAGATGGCTGATTGAAGCCAATTTTCTATAGAGGCTCCCATCAAGAAGGAGAGTTAAAGTACAGAAGTTTAGCAAGTAAGCTGATGGCTTGGAGTTGAGCCAAGAGAGAAGGTTGAAGAATGGACATCAACTCTGCTGAGGCGAGCTGTGACCCCCAGGAAACAAACAACATGTACAAAATCCATCGCCAAGTGGATGGGAGTCCCCTCCCCCATGAGAACAGCTTGCAGTATACTTTCTACAAACAAGCAAGCAGAATTCTGATATCCTCCTATTTTATCCTGAAATAACTTAAGGGACCTGGAAAAATAGAGTTGGACCCCCACTTAGGTTAATTAATTGGTAATTTATTTTACCTGCC
>CAUYQV010058747.1:0-11230 GCA_963574575.1 Galagoides demidoff | reverse complement strand
AAAAATAGCTGGATGTTGTGGCAGGCACCTGTAGTCCCAGCTACTTGGGAGGGAGAGACAAGAGAATCACTTGAGCCCAGGAGTTGGAGGTTGCTGTGAGCTGTGATGCCACAGCACTCTACCCAGGGTGATAGCTTGAGGCTCTGTCTCTAAATAAATAAATAAATAAAAATGATATAGAAATGTTATAAAATGTCAAGGAAATTTCACTGGATAGAAAAAGGTATCAAGATTGAAAGTAGAAATGATTAAAAAATTAGAAAGTTAATCCAGAAGTCCAACATGTGACCAATAGAAATTCCAAAATGAACAGAAAACACAAGGGAAAAAAATCATTAATTTTTTTCTCCGTTTAAAAAAAAAAAAGAAAATAATACAATTAACATTCCTGGAATTAAAGTCTCACATACCTTGAGACTGAATATTTGGCTTACCAAATATCCAGCACATTACTATAAAATTTCAGAATTTCAGCTAGGCACAGTGGCTCATGCCGTAATCCTAGCACTCTGGGAGGTCAGGCCGTGGATTGCTTGAGCTCAAGAGTTCAAGATTAGTCTGAGCAAAAGCAAGACTAAAAAATATAGAAAAACTGAGGCAAGAGGATCCCTTGAGTTGGAGGTTGCTATGAACTATGACGCCATGGCACTCTTCCCAGGGTGACAGCTTGAGAGTGTGTCTCAAAAAAAAAAAAATTCTTTTTTCAGAATAAAGAATTCCATAAGCTTTCAGAAATTTAAAAAAAAAAAAGGTGTCATAGGGAACAGGAATCAAAACACACATTTGATTTCTCAACAGTAACACTGGATACTAAAAGCTAGTGGGAAATGCCATAAAAGTTCCAGCAGAAAACTATCTTCTTCCACCTAGAATTCTGTACCAGACAAATCACCAAATAGGAGGCTATATAGAGATATTTGTATTCATTCCAAGACATCAAATATTTCTGCTAAGCACCTTTCTTAGTAAGCTTCAGCAAAAGAAGGAATAATGCAAGAAAAAGGAAAACACAGGATGCTGGAAACGGGACCCAACACAGAAGAGAAGCAAAAAGAAGTCAAGGCAATGAGTCTGCACCAGGTCTAGAAAATAACCAGTGCAGACTGGAGCAGGAGGGAAAAGAGCGCTGGAATGGAGATGTCCAGAATTAAAAAATCAAATTGATAAGATTATGAATATTTACAAAAACATTAACAGATGTCTGACATCGGAGGGATCATTCAGGGGAAGAAAATTAGAGATAGGTACGTAGAAAATGAGGAAATAAACATAAGTCAATGATTAACTCCAGGCACGTGTGGGCAGGGGCAGAAGGTATTTTACTCATGAGTGAACAAAATTTACGTGGTCATTATAATGTAAAATTGACTCCTGATTTAACCAAACTGTGATTCAACTACAGTGGGAGGATAAAGGAAGAAAAAAAGCAGGAGAGAGGCTATGAAAGAGATTTTCACCCGCAGCTTACTTCCGTAAGAGGAAGTCACCAGATAATGTGGAAGACTGATAAATCAAGAAAATATAATTTAGAAATATGGAAATGCATAGCAGAAGAATTATCTAACAGAACTGAAGCCTGCATCTGGAGACTGGGTTAGGGGTAGGAGAGGGATGAGGCAGGATACTGCTGGTCAGCATTATTGGCCTCTTTAGTACATGTTTTTTTCAAATGCATGCAAAGACTATTTAAATTAAAACTTTTACAACTAGCCAGGCATCATGGCCGGTGCTTATAATCTCAGCTACTCAGAAGGCTGAGGCAAGAGGATCACTTGAGCTCAGGAGTTTGAGGTTGCTGTGAGCTATGACACCACAGCACTCTACCCAGGGCAACAGAGTGAGACTCTGTCTCAAAAAAAAAAAAAAAAAAAACCAATTTTTTTTTCTTTCTTTCTTTTCTTTTTTTTGGTAGAGACAGAGTCTCACTTTATTGCCCTTGGTAGAGTGCTGTGGAGTCACACAGCTCACAGTAACCTCCAACTTCTGGACTTAGGCAATTCTCTTGCCTCAGCCTCCCGAGTAGAAAATCTAAAAATTTTAAAAGAAAAAAAAAAAGACCAGCTTGGCACCTGTGGCTCAAGTGGCTAAGGCACCAGCCACATACACCTAAGGTGGTGGGTTCAAATTCAGCCCAGCCCGCCAAACAACAATGATGGCTGCAACCTACAAAAAAAAAAAAAATAGTCGGGCATTGTGGTGGGCTCCTGTGGTCCCAGCTACTTGGGATGCTGAGGCAGGAGACTCATTTGAGCCCAGGAGTTGGAAGTTGCTGTGAGCTGTGATGCCACAGCACTCTACCCAGGGGGGGCAGCTTAAGGCTCTGTCTCAAAAAAAAAAAAAAAAAGACAGGGGAGCACCTGTGGCTCAAAGGAGTAGGGCACCGGCCCCATATGCCAGAGGTGGTGGGTTCAAACCCAGCCCTGGCCAAAAACTGCAAAAAAAAAAGACAAATAGGCCCTGATAATCTGTCATCATTAATACTGAATAATAAGAAGAGATACTATCAAAGAAAAGGGAAGAATCCATCAGAAAGTCATTTACTGAAGCAGACAACAGGCAAGAGAGTATCTTAGAGGTGGTATCCAGGAACCTTTAAAAGAATTAATTAGAGGAAGTTCCTATACTTTAATTCTGCATCATACTGGAATTTTATTCAATTAACACTTATTAAACACAAAACACAGATGTATATTCTCTGTCACTGAACATCCAACAGAAAGCCAAGAGGTATAAGTCTGCTGGAAGTTATGTAAAGATTAAAAGATGCCAGGAAAATCACCTCCTCTTGTGAGTAAACTGCAAGAAGGACATGACAATACAAGCACTCAGCCTTCAAAGGCTCAGAGCTGTGGAAGAAGTCTTGAGAGATTCCTAGCAGTGGGGTGCATCTGAATCCATGTCCCTTCTGCCTAGGTGTCTTCAATGCCACACAGTCCCCAAACTAGTTTCTACCTCAAAGCTGGGGCATCTGATTTCAGAAACCAATTCTTTGCTTCACTGCTATAGAACTTATCCTAGCACTCTGCGAGGCCAAGGCAGGATTCCTTGAGCTCAGGAGTTCAAGATTAACCTGACCAACAGCAGGACCCCATCTCTACCAAAAATAGAATAATTAGACAGCCATTCTAGTGAATACCTGTAGTCCAATTACTTAGGAGGCTGAGGCAGGAGGATTGCACTGAGCCTAGGAGTTTGAGGTTACTGTGAGCTAGGCTGATGCCACAGCAATCTAGCCTGGGCAACAGAGTGAGACTGTCTCAAACAAAACAAAACAAAACAAACAAAAAAAGAAACACATGATTCCCTTAGGTTCTGGCCAACATAAATCACTATAGTGGACTGGAGTGAATTCCCAGTGGATTATTGGGTAGACCAGAAAGAGAATAAGAAAGAACAGTAACTAGCCATCATATGATTATCTGCAAAAGCAAAATGTTGACTTCTTTTTAGAAGCTAGATATCAGGGAGATTATCTCTGAACACAGAAGAAATGTTCCTGTGGTGATCTCCCAAATTATACTGAAAAGATAGGACTCTAATTGTAAATAACTTCTCTAATAGCTATCACATAAATGTAAGTTTTTAAGGCCCCAGAAAATACACAAATAGTAAAACCCTGATGGACAAGAGGTGGCAGCACAGCAGAGGGAGGGTTGGAAAGACGTGAAAACAGAATGGCATTCTTTTTTTTTTTTTTTGGCAGTTTTTGGCCAGGGCTGGGTTTAAACCCGCCACCTTTGGCGCCTACTCCTTTGAGCCACAGGCACCTCCCCAGAATGGCATTCTTTTTTTTTTTTGTTTTGTTTGAGACGGAGCCTCAAGCTATCCCCCTGGGTAGAGTGCCATGGCATCACAGCTCATAGCAACCTCCAACTCCTGGGCTCAAGTAAGTCTCCTGCCTCCGCCTCCCAAGCAGCTGGGACCACAGGTGCCCGCCACAACGCCATTTTTTGGTTGCAGCGGTTATTGCTGTTTGGTGGGCCCGGGCTGGGGATTCGAACTCGCCACCTTAGGTGTACGTGGCTGGCACCTTAGCCGATTGAGCCACAGGCACCGCCGGCATTCTTATTTTTCTAAAATATTATAGCTAGATGGGGGCTTCTGAGATCATATGGTCTAAGCAGTACCAAATTTTGATCATTTGCATAGCACTTAATTAACTATTAAGTAATTATTTAACTTTTACTTCATGATTAATTACTTAACATTTTTCTTTAAATTCATGATTCCTGGAAATCAAGGTCTTAGTATGTTGTTTTATTTTTCTAATATACTCCAAAGGTATTCAAATTAAAAATGTTTGTCAGCATATCACACTTTGAGAAACAGTCTTTTTATAAACCTTAACAGCTTATTTATGAGACAGTCTTCTCCAGATCTTTCCAAATGTGCCTATGAAGTTCAAATAAACTTACTATGTTAAGTGTCTTAAAATCCTTATTTTTCACAACCATAGTTTACTAAAGGGAGGAATGTTTTGAGAGATAGACAAAAAACAAAGTCTTTTATTAAGGTGTTTACACTCTAAATGGGGAGAAAAAGAACTATAAACAGTTGTGTATCATGTCTTTACTAAGTATAACAAAACTGAGCTAATCTTGAAAGGATAGATACAGTTAAAGCAATGATAACAGACCCTAATCTTGGGAGGTGGCAGAACATATTGCAAACAGCAAGGAATTCACTCCAGATGATGAAATGCTGCGTATTTTCTTTAGATTTTTTTGTGTCTTTTAAATTTTCTATAGTAAATGTTTATTACTGTTGTAATCAAAAAAACATGTATTTTAAATCTAGATTTTGGAGTCATTTCAACCAAGATTTCCTGAGTAAAGCTGTTTGTGAACTCAAGTAAGTTACTTAACCTATCTGAGCCTTGATGATTTTTTGAATTGATAAATTGAGAGAGAGAGAATGAAATTCTCACAGAGTGCTGAGGATCACATGAAAAGCCCCCATTGAAGTGAGTGGCACACAGCAGTACCTGAAATCAAGAAATGTTAATTTTCACCTTTTTCCTACATGACACGTGAATCTTCCCTAAAGAAAACTGGTGAGGACATAACAGACCCTTCCAGGGATTCCACGTACAAAGTTAAATCTTGTTACCTTGACTGAAGCTGATCCTTTCCAGTTCAAGTACTGCTCTAGTTCTGTGCCCTTTGCCCGGGCCCTGGAAGAATCAAACACTTTCCTCTTGGAACCCTGTATCCTGCTGCAGACTTTTGAGTGTCTCTCCAGCCTGACCAAGAGAAACTTGCGTCCACAGTGGCTGCATTTGCCCAGTTCTGGCGCTTCAGAGGAGCCGCTGGAACCTGAGGAGTCTGGTGCCTTGGGTAGGCTAGAATTCCTGGTGTATCCCTGCAAAGCACTGCCTGGTGTCTCTGAAGGCTGAAAAAACTCTGTTGATGGTTCTGAGACCCGGTCTTGGAGTTTGTTATTGCTTGCCACCAGCTTCTCCCTTTTGAGACCCTGGATTCCATAATCATAGAACTGGAAAGGACTAGAATTTTCTTGAGATCGTTGCCAAGTTTCATCCTCTCTCTGGTCTCTACTGAACACCTCCTTAGACTCAAATTCTGGGGAGAAGATAGGTTTGTATGTGGTGTCGCTGTTACTATCTTTAATGCTCCCCCTGAAGAATATCATTCTCTCTAGCTCTCTGCTTTCATTTTTCTTCTGTATCCTTCGGATTTCCTCCTCTGTTCTCTTCAGCTTTTCCCTCAGGAGAACCTCCTTTCTTCGGATTTCCTCTTCTAAGCTCTCCCCTGCAGCTTCTAGTTTTTGGATCTGTATCCACTTGGTCCTGTCAAAGTTTGCCATGCCCCTCTCCCCGTGCATGGCAGCAAGAACATTACCAACCATAGATGAATTCTCCTGGTTCCTCAAACCAAAGTTGTTGTATGAAAACTCTCTTGGCTCCAGGGACCTTGGGTTGTTGACATTCTGGTCCCCAGCACTGCCAACCTCACCTATAATGCGAGACTTCTGGTGGACCACAGGTTTCAGTGGGTAGGCCCGGTCTACCCCAACTCGTTTCTTTGTAAAGGGGATAAAGTCCTGGTTATTTGCTTTGGTATACTGGGATTGAGAAACCGATGAGTAAAACAAACCTTTCCCTTCTTGGCCCTGGGGATTGCTTCCTGAATGCTGGTTGTTGACTCCTGTACAGCGGGGATGGGAATAGCTCCGGGGTTTAGTGCAGGTGTTCCATTTTGGGTGAGTGTAGACATTATCCAACATCAGCTTTTTATTGCTGAAAAACTTCTGCTGGAAATTATTCCTCGGGTGCCCCATTGACGACTGCTGGGAAGAGTCACCTTGTTCATAAGGGTCTTGCTTTGCTGAGTGGAGCCCTGGAGCTTCTGATTTATTATGTGGGAGCATACCACCCACAGGCAGATGTGGTGCCAACTGGAGACCAGCCATTCAAGGCCTAGACTGAAGCCTAGGGGAGATTTAAAACAGATACACGTGAAGAGTTTGTCTGAGGTTCACTCTAAGCTGCTGAAGTAAACTGCTTCTACATTTGCCCCGCCCACATTTCCCTTAAAGTTTTCCATGGATGGTGGTGCTGGATCTGCTTTTGTTCAATAAGCATTTGGTGAGTGACTATTAATTATGTGCCAGATATTGCGTTAGGCCCTGAGAGAAAAATGAAGGTGACAGAAGTGTTCTTGCCACCTAGCTTTCCACCAGCACCAGCCTCCACCACACATAGTATACTCTGTACTAAGTGGAAGAACATTGGATTGAAAGTCAGTTTTTAGGCCTGTGAACACAGGACAAGCAACTTCCCCTTGCTGGCCCAAGTTTCTGTAAACTATAAACTGAAGGGTTCCCTGAGTCCACCCCATTTTTACAGGTGAGAAAGATGCAGCCCAGAAGTAGTGACTGGCACAAATAGCTCTCAGAGCTGACCCTCCTGCTGGAACTGCGCTTGACTCCAAACAGCACAGAGACCCCTCACGGCCTGGAGCAGGTGCCTGGCTGTCAAACCCTCAACCAAGCAGGCCCGGTGGCGCAGAGACTGACAGTCTGTAGCCTGGGGGAGTGAGGGCCCATCTATAACCTAGCCGCGGCCGGTTTTGGATCCGGAACGCGGAAGTCACATTCTGTCCAGGAGGGTCAACCAGGGAGCCCCCACTGAGGACTCCACCTTTTGGGACAAGCTCTAGCTCTCCTGCCACCCCTCAGGAGGTCGAGGTGTTGACCTCATGTCTTCCCGCCCTTCCGCGTACCTGAGATTCTCGGGGACCGCTCCTGCTTAGGAGAAACCCCAAGATCTAGTTTCCCAGACCCGAGCACCCCCCCCCTCCCACACACACACACCAACTGCCGGCTGCGCAGGCGCGCTGCACCGGACTCTGTTACTCTTGTTGCCGGGAGACCGCTTCGCCGGGTGCACCCGGCCGGGCCTCTGGCTGCGAACCCGGCCGAGAGGCTTGGGAGGCACGCGCAGGCGCAGTCCGCACGCGTTGCGGGCGGCAGGGGCAGGGGGTGTGGTCGGCCTGAATGTCCCTTGACCTGGTGTCCTCCAACTCTGTAGCTCAGTCCAACTTTGCCCTTGGGGAACAAGGGAGGGGCAGAAGAGGTTTTTCTGGGGTTCCATCAAAGAAGGACTTGAATTTTTCCGAAACGATGCACCCTAGGGCGTGCCCTTCTCTGGCAAAGGACGGAGCCCCTAGATGTGCCCCTGGGTGGTTCTTCGGCAGGATTCCAGTGTCCGCTGGCTTGGCGGCGGTGGGTCTGCTGACAGCCTTTCTTAGCACGCTCGCCTGCTCCGTACGGGCCCCAGGTATGGTTGCATCCTCTCTCCGTGCTTTTCCCTGCCAATACTTTTTTGCTACGCAGAATCTTTCCGGAATGGCTTTTGTGGCCAATCTAATTATTTTGATAGCATAATGTTTTACTCTCACGTGGTAAATCTGGCGGTCTCTACTTAGGACCCAGGAATGACTCAGCCAAAAGTAATGACGGCAAATTAACAACCAGATCAAAAATAATCAGTATAACTTGGCTTCAACACCAAATGATACTCTATCTTGCTACCATCAGAAGGGTTTATTTGTCTTCTTCATGCTTCAGTTCATTTGGGTAAGCTGCTTGGAACAGACAGTACACTTTTTGCTCCTGTAACTACTCAAAGGATTCGTGCACATGGAAAATAGTGTAGACAGCACTCCTATTACAAATTTTACATGTTCAAAGAAGTTCCTTGGTGGGCAGTCCTATTTTTCATTCATTGTTTTCATCCCTCATTAAGGGTTCCTCCTCAATATATGCAGTTACCTCAGCCTCTGGCCTGCCTCTCACAGCTTCTCTTCAGTTGGGCAGAATTTCCCAGCCTCCCTCTCACCTGACTTCCTTCCCTCTTATCTATAAGAAAGAAGGTCTTTCTTTCTATAAGTTCTCCTGAATTAGTCCCCTTGTTTTCCATATATATATAGATATATATAGAGAGAGAGAATCTTACTTTGTCACCCTCAGTAGAGGGTCATAACATCACAGCTCACAGCAACCTCTAACTCTTGGGCTCAGGAGATTCTTTTGCCTCAGCCTCCGGAGTAGCTGGGACTACAGGCACCTACCACAACACCCAGCTATTTTTAGAGACAGGGTCTCCAACCCATAAGCTCAGGCAATCCACCAGCCTGGGTCTCCCAAGTGCTGGGATTATAGGCATGAGCCAGGCCAGGGGCCTGAATTAGTCCTTTTTGTTTGTTTGTTTGTTTGTTTGTTTTGAGACAAGAGTCTCACTATATCACCCTCAGTAGAGCGCTGTGGTATGACAGCTTACAGCAACCTCCAACTCCTGGGCTTAAGCAATTCTCTTATCTTAACCTCCTGAGTAGCTGGGACTATAGGCGCCCGCCACAACACCCAGCTATATTTTGTTGCAGTTGTCATTGTTATTTAGCAGGCCTGGGCTGGCCTCAAACCTGTCAGCTTCAGTGTATGTGGCTGGCGCCGCACTCACTGAGCTACGGGCACCAAGCCGTTCCTTTTTGATATCCTCTAGGAACTGACTCCATCACTTTACCCCTGCATCTTGTTGACTTCAGGTTGTGCCTTTTCATAATCTCCTTCTCTTTGGTATTAAAATATGCTTAACTTTTCCCTTCAAAACAAACCTTACTTTCCTTAACCTGACACCTCTTACGTTATGGTCCCATTCATTTCTCCTCTTCTCTACAAGTTTTCTTTTTTCATGTTTTTAAAAAATTTTCAATTACTATGGGTACATAATAGTTGTATGTCTCTATACAACTATTTGTTGTACCTTTATAGTGTACACCTTGTGTCCCCTATAAATAGGGTGACCAGATTTTAACATCTATAAGGTGGGACATGGCCGGGGGGCGGAGCGGGGGGCAAAGGGGGGGGAGGCAGCGCAGGGCAGGGCCTGACAACAAGGCAAACTTTGATAAGCAGTTCTCGATAATCACTTCTCCGCAATTATTTATTACAGTTTAACATTATAAAATTAATAAAAATAATATAAAACTCATATTCTGGCAAAATAGCCATATGGCGGCTGAAAACCGTATATTCCCTTCTTGTTCTCCAGCCCATTCTTACATTCTTTCCAAAAATCGGGACTTTTTTAAAATGCCACAGGACGCGGGACAAATTGTTGAAAAGCGGACTGTCCCGCCAAAATCGGGATGTCTGGTCACCCTACCTATAAAGCATACAGTGTGAATTAATCAGGACAATTGAGTTATCCATCACTTCAGGCGTTTAACATTTCTTTGTGTTAGGAACATTCCAATTTCACTCTTTTAGTTTTCTTATTTTATTTATTTATTTATTTATTTATTTATTTATTTATTTATTTATTTATTTTGAGACAGAGTCTCACTATGTCACCCTGGGTAGAGTGCCATAACATCACAGCTCACAGCAACCTCAAACTCTTGGGCTTAAGTGATTGTCTTGCCTCAGCCTCCCAAGTAGTTGGGACTACAGGTGCCAATCACAACACCTGGATATTTTCTGTTGCGGTTGTCATTGTTGTTTAGCTGACCCCAGCCGGGTTTGAACCCACCAGCCTTGGTGTATGTGGTTGATGCCGTAACTACTGTGCTACGGGCATCGAGCCATCTCTAACTATATTTTTGTACCCATTGACCATCCCCACTTTATTCCCACTCCTCTTGATCTTTCTTTTCTCTGGTAACTGTCATTCTACTCTATCTTCATGAGATCATTTGTTTTTAATATTTAGCTTCCACATATGAATGAGAATATGTGAGATTTGTCTTTCTGTGCTTGGCTTATTTCACTTAACCTAATGTTCTCCAGGTCCATCCATTTTGTTGAAAATGGCAAGATTTTGATTTTCTGGCTGTATAATATTCCATTATGTCTCTGTACAATGTCTTTATCCATTCATCCATTGATGGACACATAGGTTGATATCTTGGCTGCAGTAAACACGGGAGTGCAGATATCTTTTCAATATACTGATCTTCTCTAGATATATACCCAGCAGTAGAATTGCTAAGTCATATGGTAGTTCTACTTTTAGTTTTTTTTTTTTTTTAATAGAGACAGAGTCTCACTTTATCACCCTCAGTAGAGTACCATGGTGTCACACAGCTCACAGCAACCTCCAACTCCTAGACTTAGGCAATTCTCTTGCTTCAGCCTTCCAAGTAGCTGGGACTACAGGTGCCCGCCACAACACAGGCGCCTGCACAATACCTGGCTATTTTTTTTTTTTGCAGTTCAACTGGGGTCGGGTTCCAACCCACTACCCTTGGTATATGGGGCTGGCGCCCTACTCACTGAACCATAGGTGCTCCTCCTATGTTTAGTTTTTTGAGGAATCTGCACGCTCTTTTCCATAGTGGCTGCTCTAATTTATATTCCCCCAACAGTGTATGACAGTTCCCCTTTCTTCCTATCCTTTCCAGCATTTATTATTGCCTATCTTTTTATTTATTTGTTTATTTGTTTGTTTGTTTGTTTGTTTGTTTGTTTTGAGACGGAGCCTTAAGCTATCCCCCTGGGTAGAGTGCTACGGCATCACAGCTCATAGCAACCTCCAACTCCTGGGCTCAAGTGAGTCTCCTGTCTCCGCCTCCCAAGTAGCTGGGACCACAGGCACCCGCCACAACACCCGGCCATTTTTTGGCTGCAGCCATCATTGTTGTCTGGCGGCCGGGCTGGGGACTCGAACCCGCCACCCTAGGTGTATGTGGCTGGCGCCTTAGCCGATTGA
>CAUYQV010058745.1:0-30195 GCA_963574575.1 Galagoides demidoff | reverse complement strand
ATAAAAGGCAACTCACCCTCACACCTGGGCTGCTGACTGTCTCTCGGAGCAGCAGCCCCTGCAGCAGGTAAAATAAATTACCAATAATTAACCTAAGTGGGGGTCCGAGTCTATTTTTCCAGGTCCCCTAAGTTATTTCACTGAGGTCATGACTAGTCTCAGGTAAGAGCTCAGATTCACAAATACACAGGTGCCGGCTCTGTGTTCTTGGGGACTAATAAGGTCACAGTTGTTTTATCTGGTGATTACATGACTGAAGAGGGCCTTGTTATAATCAGATAGACCAAGAGGAGTTGACTGTGATTTTAATATTCTGCCATGATATTACATTTCTGACTTTGAAAAATGCCCTGAATGATTAAACCTCTTCACTTGTATTGAAGAAGCACATGTTGCATCAAATTCAAGTCCAAACAATGAAAGTGCTTAGGGGAAAATGGCCTTTCTTGTCCTTACACTTATTCAGGAGACTCTGAGGGGAGCCGGCCCCCCAGGGGCTCCACCAGCTGCCTGCCTGAATCCCCCACGGCAGAAGCCATTATTTACTTTTATTACCCTACACCAACTTCTTCTATCATTGGAAGCCCATGAGCTTCCCTGGACTTGCCTTGCTGAGATGGTATTTTTTGAACCCAGCCTGGTGATAGTAGTTTTTTGATTTTTTTTTTCCACCACTTTTTCCAACCTACCTTGCAGGAGGCATCCATGCCCACACATTTTAGGTGACAAATTTGAGCAGAAGGGATGTGAGTTACTTCCAAACTAGGTCCATCCAAACCACCCATGAAGCTCTGCACTCTCTTTGTGGATTCAGAAGTGGGGCGGGAAGACTACAGTTTCTCCATGTAGATGCTGGGTATCTATTAATCCCTGCAGTTACTTAATTTTACATCACTTTTTAAACTATTACACGGGTGTCCCCAAAGTCACCCCTGAAGGCACCATATGTAGGGAAAATGGGAATAGTAGCTAAATGTACTTTATTCGCAAAATATTCATTACAAAATTCTATGAAGTAGTGGCCAACACGGAGAGAATATTTTGTAAGTATTTTGTAAATACGTTTAGCTACGGTATCCCATTTTCCTATGTATGGTGGCTTTAGGGGTGTCTTTGGGACACCCTGTATAATACAAGTTGGGTGCCCCTGTTATAGCCGTTAGCCAACCCTACCTTGTACAGGTGAGTGCTGGCGAGTTTTCTTGGAGAGGTGTGGGCAACCTCTCAGCTGCCCACGGCACTTTCCTCTGCCCCTTATGAGCTGGTGATGTCTTATATAAAAGAGACTTCAGAGTCCTCTTTTCTCTCCTATAGAAGGATATGAAGTTTCTTAAAATAGAAACATAGGGGAGTGAAGGTAACGGAGAGCTCGGTGGCCCAGTGTCTTCCGTGCACTTGTGGTGATGTGATTTCTGCCATCTGTGCCTCACAAATTACCTGAACCTGCCTATTGTTAAAGAGAAACATTATTCTGACCCCGGTTAACCATGGTACAGAAGGTTTCATTCTAGAAAAGTCTGCTTTAATGAGGTTTTGTGGTCAGGGAGCTAAATTGAGATCGATCTCAAATACAATTAACAAAAGAGATTTCTGGTCATGGAGCAGGGCTGCGGGGCAGTGGATGGAAAATTATGAAAAGGCGCCTGAGGGGCCAGGGAGATTCTGTATAAAGGGACTTGAAGGGAACCTTGTTGATGGCAGGACAGCAGGATCCAGGTCACCGAGGGAGGGCGGGGTGAGGAACTGGATCATATATTGAGGGTGGGGAGTCTCCTCAAACTGACTCACAGGATTCTTGCTCTTGTGGACAAAGCCCAAGGACTGGACCTCCTTGAAAGAGAGGCCTTGTAGGAGGCTGACCCCTGCCAGGCAAGGGACCCGCTCCGTATTCAGAGTGGAGACTCCCCAGCTGGACCACATCTCCATGGGTCTCAGACTGTGCTGCCTTTGTACCCTAGACTGTTAAATAGAAAACATTTAACAAAACATATAATAATACAAAGGCTCGGTGGCCGCTGGGTTTGTGTGGCATTTTACAGTAATGATGTCACAGCTTTGGGCCCACTGGAAACAGACTGTCCAAGGCTCAGGAGAATCCGGGGGTGTTCTGATGCCCCTGCTCTCACGGGCCCTCGTTCCTGGGGAAGTACGCATAGTGATTTTTCAGGGAATGTGCATAGTGTTTCTACTTTAAACTTTAAGTTTGATGGAGGAAATTTTTCGAGTCAATGATCTTCCTCAGAAGGTCATATTTCAACTAAATTAGTATTAAGTTGGTTGAGGATTTGCAGAAAGGTGTGAGGACATTGCCACTTTGAAGCTGACCTATTAGGAAGTTTCTACAGACTCAGTTTTATGTTGCTGAGGGTTCCTGTTGGCACTATTTTCTCTGTTTGGAAACAACTACAATGTGTGTCTCTTAATCACTGAGGCATCATTAGACTTTGTTCTTAAAAATATAAAAATCCTGGGGCAGCGCCTGTGGCTCAAAGGAGTACGGTGCTGTCCCCATATACCAGAGGTGGCAGGTTCAAACACAGCCCCGGCCAAAAACTGCAAATAAATAAATAAATAAATAAAATAAAAATATCCATTATTATTCAGTTTTTCCTTTTATGGCTATGAAAGAGTCATTATATTTTATTTAATGTATATATACACTACATATTCTAATATTTCTCTGTGGCCGAAGATTATATAAATTAAAAATTATAATATTTAGAGTCTTAGTGACTGAAGCTATTTTAAATATGTTTAATGTAACCTTTTAATTGTTTGCAGATTATTACATGCCAATTTTAAGAGTAAAGTGATATTCTTTACATGCTCGTTTGAGGTTTTTTTTAACCTTTATTATAAGCTAGTGAATACACAAAGGGAAACTCAATCACATGGCTTCCATTGTGAAGTCTAGCTCACAAAGAGTCTTGTTAGGAAGGCATTTGTGTGTTTTTAACCAGCTAAATAAATCAGGAACAGAAAGCCGCAGATTCCCAGGAACACAGAAAATTTGACCCTAAAAGGTAAAGTCACATCCCAGACTTAGAAAACAGGAAATGTCAGCTGGTTTTTGGCAGAACACACAGGCCACTCCTCCTTCTGCTGAGTGAGCGCCCTGGAGTCTGTGTGGTTCTGCTCCTCAGGGTTCTGCAGAGATAGACATTTCAGTCCCAGAAAGAGGAGTCATAGCGGCAGCCACAGCTACCCTCACTGGGCCAGTAGACACCATCACCATCACCAGTGTGGGGTCTCTGAAGAACTGCATGTTTGGAAACCCATGCCACGGACAGCACAGGACAAGACAGGACGACTCCCAGGCAGCTGGGCAGTTGCTTCCCGAGTGGCAGAGGGAGGGAGTGGCTGCTCAGGTGGGAAGCTGTGAGTGCTGTGTGTGTATCACACTGCATTTGCACCAGCAGGTGCCCCTCCAGGGGCTGGGCGGAGCTGGGCAGGCCTCAAATACACACCTCTTTGTCTTCAGCTCCTCGAGATCTGTGAGCCTGCAGCCCCATCCCTCTCCTATGTTTGGAGGACAACACCCAACAGCAACCAGCACCACCACAACAAGGACGGGGCGTGGGTGTGTTCGAAATTCCTCTGGCATGAGCCACTGGGAGAGCTGCAGAGCTGCAGGCTGGTGGGAACAGATGTGGCATTCACCCCTGTCCTGGCCTGTGAGTAAGCCTCTGGAGCAGTGTGGGTGTGTGTCCCAGGCCACAGCACTGTGCAAATCACTTTTGCTAACTACTAAAGAGCATGCCCATTAAGTGACTGCTTAGCTTCTAAAATCAAAACAAAATAGAAACAAACAAGCATCTCCATCTCCCACTTCTCTGAAAACCAGTGACGGCGGAACAATGAAAACCAGAGCAATGGGAACATCCGGGGGGTTCCTGAACCCCCCAGTGCCGTGAGCCCTGGGCTGCCAACAATGTGGCCAGGCCCCCTCTGGCCCCCCTCTGTCTTTCCTTAGAGCCCCAAAAGGAAGGCGGTGAGCTAGAATCGTGGGGCTGGAATGTAACTGGAGACTCAGGATGTGTCTGTCCTGGGACAGGGCCCGGGAATCAGTTTTTGCAGTCGGCCTCCTCAAACAGGCGAGCCTCCATGCGTGGCCTTTTGTTTAATTTGCTATAAGAACTCAATATTTTTTTTTTTTAACAGAGTTTCAGAAAGTATCTTGGGAAATCCACACAGGTGGCCTGACTCACCTGTCCAGAACAGTTCACAGCGCGCCTGACCACGCGCCATGTCTCGGTCTGCTTTCTTTGGGAGAAAGTTCCCTGTCTCAGTTCCACATCCGTGCTGGGATGTGGGATGCGACTAGGGGCCGACCAGAGCTCACAGCACAGTCCTGGGTGCTGGGAACCTGGGAGCTTGTTAGTTGTGAGGTGAAGTGTGGGGCGTGTGATGCAACCTGCCAGTTGCACTGGTGCTGGGAATGGCCACCTGGCGTCCAGCTAACCCAGACACATTACGAAATGTGTCACATTCACTCAAGGTACAGGCCAGGCAGTTTTGATCTTTCCTTTTTCTCTTTTTTTCTTCCTCCCTCCCTACCTCCCTCCCTCCCTTCCTCCCTCTCTCCCTCTCTCTTTCCCTCCCTCCCTTCCTTCCTCCCTCCCTCCCTCCTTCTCTCCATCCTTCCCTCCCTCTCTTCATCCCTCCTTTCCTTCCCTCCCTCCCTCCTTCCTTCTCTTTCTTTCCTTCTTTCTTTTTCTCTTCCTTTCTTTTCTCAAGTACAGCACTTTTTGTGTTAAGCCCACCGAGCAGCTCAGGCCTCCTTTGGCCCGTGACCTCATCATCCCTACGACTAGAGGAGGTGCTAATTTGTTTGCCCATTTGGACACCCAGCTAGAGTTTGGTGGTTTGATTTAAACAGGATTGGATGTCAGGCTTCTAATAGTCACAGGGGTCTTCAGCACAGACTCAGGCAGGTGAATGAAAGACCCACAGCAGGGGACGGGGCTGTCAGGTGCTCTGACACAATCTCTTTTCATAGGAGAGTCTCTTTTCAACAGGGAGGCGTTTACCCCTTTTAAAAAATGCCCGTGAAATGCATGACTCATTACACCCTTGCAAACAGCCAAAAATTTCTGCAGCATCCAGGGCCGGGCAAACCGCAGCAAGCCTACTATTTCAGCCCTTAGCTGGGCTGGCTCTTCCCACTGTTCCCAGACAGTGGGTGGGGCAGGGTAGGGTCCCCGCTGTGCCCCCCAGAGCATCCTGTGGCTCCAGCAGCTGCTGTTGGCCCTCCCCAGGAGCTCCCAGGGAAACTGGGCTCCCCTGCTTCTGTGACACCTCCCCTACTTGAGAAATGTGGCTCAGAGCACCGTATGGGCAGAGAAGGCTGGGGAACTCAGCACCTCAATTATCAAGGGATTTGACTGGTGGGTTTTCTGTGGCAGTGAGCGAGAGGAAGAAACCTCTCTGCCTCTGGTTCCTGGAGAAGAAGTGCGAAGTTGCTCCTTCAGCAGGGCTGGGGGCGCTGCCTTGAACAGGGGTGTCAGCCCACACATGGCTCAAGTTTGAACCCCAACAAAGCATCTCTTGACGGCCACAGGGCAGTCCCAGGAACCTCCCTCCACTCACAGGCACCCAAATCCACAAAATAGTGTATCATTTGTGTACATACAACCTACACATCCTCCCTATAGGCTGAGTCATCTCGAGATTACCTACGAGGTCTGACGTGGCAGAGTGCTGTGCAAGTATCTGTGATGCCGAATCACGCTCTGTGTGTGTAAGAGTTTATAGTCTGTGCCCTGTTGTCCTGTTACACACGCTCTGTGTATAAATGTTTGTATTCTACGCACTGTCGTGTGCCACATTTGACTGTACTGTTGAATTTCATTGTTCTCTTCCCCCCCACATTTTCTCTATCAGTACTTGGTTGAGTCCGCAGAGCTGACGCAGGGGGTGTGGGGAGCTGGCTTCGTGCCTTCGGTCTTTCTACTGGGTACCTGTGTTTTGTGTTTGCTGTTATGTCAGTAAAGCTTCCAGACCACTCTTCCTCAGGAGGCTGCTTTAAGCTTCCAAATAAAGGACAAGGAGATTTCTGTGTCCTTAGGAAACAACTCAGGTTTTCAACCATGTCACCTTTCCTGGCGGCAGGTGGTGAAGGCCAGGGGCAGTGTGGTGCTTTTCCCGGAGGAGAGACTGCCGGGCGGCATCGGGAAGCATCCCCAGACCTGCAGCCGCCGCCGCTGGGGCTGTGAGGAGTTTGCCCCGGTGGGCCCACGCCTATGGGGATGAAGGCAGAGAGGGGGGTTCCTGTCCCCACCTTCACAGGGGACTTCAGCATCCAAACAGCAATGACTAGTGGAACTTACTATTAGAGTTCCTTTTTCCTGGTACAAGCTATGCACTGAATTTTAAGAGGGAATTTTTATTCAGTTATTTTTTTGCCAAGAAATGAAAACCATATTTCTGGAGTGTGTGTGTGCCTGTGTTTGCATGTGTGTGTGGGCATTCGTGTGTGTGTGTGTGTGTGTGTCTGTGTGAGACAGGTATTTGGATAATCTTGTCTCTTAGAATCAAGTTCAAAACGACATGACAAGGCCCAGGATGCCTCTGACAGAAGCAGGGTCCCTTCTGTGTATAAATGTTTGTATTCTATGCACTGAAGACCACCGTCCCCCTGGTCTTCACCCACTGCCCTCACTGTCACTCACGCTACATGAGACACCCCAAGCTGTGACTCCCCCATTCAAATGGATGCTCAACAAAGTTGCTCTTTTTTTCTGATCAAAACTTTTTTTTATAACTTTCTTATTTTTCTAAATCCAAGTATGTTCTTGGTTACAGGCCCCCTGCAGTCTCTGGAAAACCACAGTGAGGTGGAGGAGGGCAGGGAGCCGGCTTCTGTCCTCCTTCTGTGTGAGCAAACAGGCCGACATCCACACCAGCCTCGTGCAAATTGGTTTTGCAGCTTTTAATCTCCATCAGGTATTGACAAACAATACTTTTCATCTTGTATCCTGGGCCCGCTCCTCATAGGAGGACACTTTTCTGTATGATGATGTGGCTTATCCTCGATGTGGAAAGAAGTCACTGACATCTTTATTTGGTCTATTTCTTTGCTCCAATCTGAGAGTGTGATCCCCACCCCCCATCTTAGGGCAGCAGGTGCCTCCAGAGGTCACATCGCAGGGATTAGACCGAGCTACCATGGGCGTTTCCAAGACATTCAATAAACTCAGGTCAAATATATTTGCTAATCACAGCCAGAATGGCAAGCCTTTAACAGAAAATGTTTGCTGGGGCCAGAGCAGGGAAAGAGGATCTGGTAAATAAATGGTAGGGCTCTCACTTCCCCTGTGTGGGTCAGGATGGGGCTGCGGCCACTGTGTGGGGACCTTACTGGTGGCAGACAGAGATTCAGTTTGTGGTGAATTTGCTCTGTTACTAGGGACAGAAAACAATGGAAGTTTTATGAGACTTGTTTACACACTTAGAAAACACGTTTAGCTTTTGCAAGCGGAGTGCCGCGTCAAACGTCTGGCATCCAGTTATTCCACACAAAATCGCTCCCTTCCCAGTGGGTCAGCAAGTGCTGGGGTCCTGTCCTGCCAGGTACCAGGAGCCATAAATCCATATTTAATTAGCTTTGAATGAAATGCAAGAGATGATAGGCTCTCGGTGCTAAAATCGAAACCCAAACCCGTCAGGTTGATTTATGTCTAATTCAGAGTTGTAATTTAATTAAAACGACACACTGAATTTTAAAGATCTCTCTGGCAAAGCCCTTCCCACGTGAAATTCAAATTCAGTCCTTGGGCTGAGGAATCTCCATGTTCTGTGTCTTTGCCATGTTGCTCAATCCTCTTCAACTGCTTCCTTTCTTAACCGGCTTCTCATTAAATCCCTGAATTTCTTAGTGACTCAAAGCTATGAAGCTCCAGTTCGAATACAAAAAACATCTTGATGTCTTAACGGATAACTTAGTAGACAGTTCTTTGACGATCAACCCTCTTTCTCACAAGGCTAATCTTCGTGGGAGGAGGTCAGCCTGGAGTTTCAGCCCAGGATGCTGAAGTGAGATGGCAAAAGGGATGGGCCACAGTGAACTTCAAAAATTATGTTCAATGAGCTGCTTTCAACATTTTTGTGCAAATGTCTTTGTGGTAAAATTATTTTTGCTCTTCTGGGGAGATACCTAGTAATGGGATTGCAGGATCAAATGGAGGGTTGGCTTTTAATTCTTTGAGAATTCTGTGTGCTTCTTTGCATAGAGATTACAGTAGTTTGCAGCCCCCAGCAGCGTGGAAGTGTCCCCTTCTCTCCACTTCCAGGCTAGCTCCTTGTGTGCACAGGTGAGGGTGTGCAGCACCCCTACTGGGTGAAGCCCTCAACTACAACTTGAACTTTACTAGTAAACAGTGTAACCTAAACCTTTGTAACCCTCATGTTAATCTGAAAAAAATTAAAGAACAAAACCAAATTATGTTGGAGAGTAGAGTTGAGGTACCCTTAGGAAAGTGAAATTTTAATCGGACACCCGCAAAATGCACGCTTACCCTCAAAACCTTAATTGTTAAGCAAGCTTTACAAATTAAGAAAAAGAAAATTTCTGTTAATTAAAGCTTCTAGCTTCTTTCACTTTAATAACAGCGAAACAGAATATAAAGTTTATAAAATAATTTCGAAGGCAGTTTGATAAATTATTCCTAAATAATTTGCAAAATGTAGTCACATTCATATATGCTCAGGTTTCATGGGTCAGGTGCCCCCCACTCACTACAGTGAAGCACTGTGTGGCCACCCTCTGTGTGGACATCACTCCCAACTCCCATAAAATACTCCCATCGCCCAGAGCGGGCTCATCAGCCCAGCAGGATGGGATGAGATCGCTGTTCTCATTCACCACTCTGATCCTCACCAAAGCTCAGGAATCTGGGAGGAGGAGGGGCAAAGAGCTGCTCGGTGTCCTGCCAGGAAGCCCAGGGACTGGGGAGAGGGCTCCAGATGACATGTGCTCTGTTCCACCGAGCCTCAGAATTACTGGGAGAATCTTCCCATCCTCACTGCCCAGGCCTGAATCAGGCTCATCCCACTGGCATCTCCAGGCTGCCCAGTGATATGTGGCCGTTGACGGCCAGTGTTCTAGTTCATGATGTAACTAGTGCCTGGTGTAACCAGACCACAGTGTGACCAGACCATGGTGTGACCAGACCACGGTGTAACTGGACAGGATGGGGGGAATTGTGGCCACATCAAAACTCGACTCAGCTGGACCTCCTGCCCACGGCTAGGGCCTGCATGGTCATCACCTTTCTACACGTGGACGGGGTGGGGAGCACTGAAACCACCCCCCTGAGTGGTGACTCTGTCTCCAGGGTCCTGGTCATGAGGTTGTGGGACAGATAACCACATACATTTCTTGTCCTGTGATGTGTGTTTATCAGGAGGAAGTCACCTAAATACGCTTTTCACGTTAAAATTTTGCATTCTCATCTAGCTGGCCCATTCACTAATTGATTCGTTTATTCACTCACTCACTGCTGCAGCCTTCCGAGGGTTTTCCGTGAATTCTCTACTTGAATGCCGGCCCAGGAAGGTGGAGCAGGGAGCTGCTTTACTCTCCAGTGTGTCTCCGGCTCCTCTATCTGGGCTGTCTGCTCCGCCGCCCTAACAAACACCAGGGACTTTACACCTGCTCTCAACAGCTCTGGAGGCTGGACGTTGATATTGGGGTGCGGCAGCGCTGGGTCCCCCGAGGTCTCGCTCTTAGTTTGCAGACGTGTCCTCTCATGGTTTTCCCTCTGTGTCTCTGTGTGTCCCCATGTCCTCTTCACATTAGGACACCAGCCATGTGGAATCAGGACACACCTCAGAGTGACCACCTGTCTCCAAACACAGTCATGTCGTGAGGAAGTCGGGGGTTGGGGCTTCAACATATACATTTAGGGGGGAGGGCAAAGTTCAGTTTATAACAGAGCTCACAACATGAAAAGTAGAATAATAAATAAATGAAAATGATTACAATAACAGAATTTGAGGAAAATATGAAAACTATTTGGGGGTCGTTGTTAGATTCCAAAAGCATAGTTTGGGGAAGGAAGGAAGCAGCTCAGTGCAGGTGTGGGGCCAGCGGCCTTGACTCTCAGCCCTGTCTTCCCTCCTGTATGTCTGCCTGTTCCTTGGAGGAACTGGACAGGAGGCCACGTCAGGGAAGCTTTTTCATCTTACAAATATCTTTGAGGAAAAAGAGACCTGTCAGCTCCTGGTGTTCGCAGGCAGACAGTGCTGAACAGCCCAGGAGACCTCGCGGCATCCATGTGCCCTTCATATGTCCCATGATCTGTCTCTAGAAAGGCAGGTGCTGGTGGAGTAGTGTCCCCATTAGGCCCTGGTGGCTCTGAGATGTGGACAGCGGCTTCTTACTCACCATCAGACGTCACTCAGAAAAGCGGGGGGTGGGGGGGGCCTTGGCTGACTCTGCTGGCTGTGGTGGTCCCTCATTCAGAGTCGAAACCTCAACAGAAGCTCGGGCCTGGTGATCACCCTGGGAACAGTCTCCCCCCGAGGGTCTCAGGCAGGGCTCACCCCTGTCAGCTTGTAGGTAGAGGGGAGCATCTCCCCCTGGGCTCTGAGACAAGGTTCTCATCTGACCTCTTCCCCTCCTCAGCCTCCTGGAGTGTGGTCTGAGCCCTCCTGCACTGGGTGACTGGGAGGTGGTGTTCTGGGGACATCTGCGCTGTCCCCTGTCTCTGTGGGAACCCTGGACCATCCACTGCTCCTGGACTGGGGACCCTCACCCTGCTTTTCTCTGTGTCCCAGAGCTGAAGGGTCTGATGCTTTTATACAGTTTATGACAACGAAGTGCACCCCCCACCCCCCGAGCAGCCTGTCACTTTATTTGAGCCCCCCAGGGTGCAGCCAGGATTCACATCCAGATGTGTGGCTATCTGAAGCTCACCCCACAGCTGTGGTCCTCTCTCCCTTCTCCTCTAACAAAGGGGTTTCCAGTCCTGCTTGGGACCTGCCCTCACGACCACCTTCTGATTAAAACCCACTGTTTCTAGTGTCGCCTCCCAAATTTTTTGTGGGGAGCCTTGATTTTTCTAGAAATTCTACAATTAACTTGAAGTGCTTGACGGGCAACAGAGAAACACTTCTCGCTCTGTTTATTTTTGTATGATGCGGCCACAGGCAGGCTGCCGAGCAGAACTTGATGCTAAAATTCCAACCCAGGAACTGTCCTCTCCACACAGAGCTGTTGTGTTCAGGGACTGAGTTTATGCAAATAACCCCAGAGGAGGTGCTGTAGGCCCAGAGAAAGCCGTAATTACGGTCCCAACCCAGGCATTTTCAGTGATCAAGTCTTTGGAATGTAATCTTCCCAGGCCTCCTTAGAACTCGAGTGATAAACAATCATTTATGATAATTGGCAAAGAGCAGCCTCCCAGAGAGGGTACGGGGCAAAAGGTGAGGGCGCTGCCTCGAACATGGGGTCACTGCCTCAGAAACGAGGTCAGTGCCTTGGACTCGGGGTCATGCAGCAGCTCCCTCTGGGCCTGGACATAGCTCTGCCCCTCTGCCATGAGGACCTCCCGCTTCCACCGCCCACAGCTCCTGCTCTGCTCAGAGCCACCTCCAGGGACAGATATCTCCAAGGAAGACCAGTATCTACCGACCCCAAAATATGACTTGTTGGTATAAAGAATGCTTTGAATTAAAGACCTTTCCAAATAAAAAGAATTGGCAGGGGCTTCCGGAAAGATCAAAAAGAATGGTTCCCTCCTGTTCCTCTCCTGGTTGCTGTGATGTAAGTCGCAGGAAAGAAGATGGAGCTGTAAGCAGTCCTGGCTGGAGTTATTTTAAACACCATACCTCCCTCTCAGGTTAATTTATGAGTTGCTCTGTCTCCCCCCTCCACACATCCTCCCTGGTATCATTTGTCTCCTTGAACAGAATCACCTGCCCTCCTCCTCTCCCTCCCCTCCAAAAGCAGGTGTAAAAATATGAGAATTCCACTGAGATGCTGGGCGATCACCGTGATTCTCCCCAAGTACTGGTAAGAAATGCACCTTTTATTAATCTGCCTTAATCATAAGTTGACCTTTCAGCCAACTTTGGGGGGAAAGGGCCAGTTTCCCCTCTGCCCCCACAACGTTTCTCTCTCCCCTTCCCCTCACAGTGCGAGCCCAGGAACCCGCCCAGCTGACGTGATTTACAGGATGGAGCATCCGAGGCCAGCTCCAACCATCCAGGGTGTATTTCGAGTATTTCATCACAGTGTTAAGATTTTATGCATTACAGTATGCTCATGAGATTCTCCCTGCGTTTTATTTTGGGCGTGATAAAATCTGTGGCAATTACTTTTTTACAAAGTCTGGTTTTTTTGGGTGGAAGAATCTGTTATTTGCTATTCGGGCAGTTTCTTCCATTTTACCTTTACCATGACTGTGCTCATGGCCAAACTGAGGCTCCACCTTGGACTGGGCGGGTTCCCTCTGCTGCTGCCTTCTGGGCTGTGCTCAGCCTTTTACTATTTGCGAGACCTCAGTGCAAGCGAGGGGGGTGCTGCCTGCCAGTCAGCCGCAGCAGAACTGGAGCCGAGAAGTGCTCCTAGCAACAGGTGATGGGAGAGGGTGTGTGTAGGTGCCGCTCAGAGCCCGATGTCCTAGTCTAGCCTCATCTGAAATGTGTGCAGTCACAGGAGCCAGCAAAGAAAAGACAGATAAGAAGTTAGGATTCCTTAAGGGGGGGAACTCAGCTACTGTATAGAGCCAGGGCCCCTGGCAATGCATACTCTTTTCTTCCCTCCAAATCCTTCACTTTTACTCCGTTCAGCCTTGATCAAACTGTTCATTCAGACAGGAATTCCATTATAGATATATTTTTATCAAAAGAAATAAAAATTCTATCTGTTAGAAATTAGGAAGAGAATGAGGAATACTGGAAAGGCTTCAGACAGAAAAATGTGAGTGAAAATGCCCCTCTCTCCTCCACAAACAGAAGACGAGGGAGATCCCACACTACTTAAATTGTTGTGTTTTCTTTCTGTCCGTTTCTGCAGTTGACAGGGCTGGATTCTGGCTCTGCCACTTGCCGGGCAGGCTGGGGGCAAGGTGCCCTGCTCGACGTCCGGCCACCCGGGGAGCACCTGCCCCCCCTGGGGTGGGGAAGCATTTTTATAACCTCCTGATTCTTTTCATTCCTCCTATTACCTTTACCATGACTGTGCTCATGACCTATCCTCAGGTCCCAATTGTCTATTTCTGTCTACTTTTACATGATTTTCACTTTTTAATTTTTTAAAGAAATAGTATTTTGTGTTCTCTCCCTCAAGGCAGAGAGACTAGGCTATGCGATCCCACTTAGCCCCTGAAGACCCTTCCAGGGGAGCAGCCCAAGTGCTCAGTGTCCCCAAGTTCACATGGCAAAGCTACATCCCTCACAGGGGCACGACCTGCATCCTCTTCCTCGGCGGGACAGCAAGGGGCTTCCTCTCCATCCACACACAGCAGGAGAGGCCGTGTTTCCACCTTCAGCACGTGACCTCCTCTCTGTGGCCACACGTGAGACACTTAAAACCTTTCCTGCGTGTGTTGCTGCCAGGCTGTGTGCAGCCAGAGATCGATTTCAGCTTTTCACCTGGTGTTATCTTCACTTAGCTGAAGAAAACATTCCTGTCTGGTTACCCCAGAGCCCACAACTGGGCCCATCCATTGCATTCGCCTCTTCCTGTTCTTTCTACATCCTGAGAATTTTATTGACAAAAATGCAGCTACTGGTGTGCACTGGAACCTGCCTGAATCAACCAGGCAGCTGGGCAGTCTGGTTCCAGGACAGCTGGGGCATCACAGTGACAGCCCTGGGCCACCATCCCTGGTGCGGGCCTCTTTGCTGTAGGAGGCGGCTTAGGCCATGTAGCATCACAAACCTGTCCTCATGGGACAGGTGTGTTTGCAAGGGAAATGTGTTTGAGATTTTCAATGCCATCTTCAATCATGCTGAAGGTAGGGTACTGACTTTGATCCATGGTTGTCCCATTGAGAATAGGAAGCATTTCAAATCCACATCTTTAAAAAACATTTTTATCAAGATATTGTGAATCATCTTTTGTCTGTTCAAAGCAAAGTGTGCCTTACTTTTAAAAACACTTTTATTATGTTGATCTTGTATATCTGCTTTGCAGAGAATGTAAACATAAGTAAGTAATAAATTAGTTGCTTGATTAAAATACCGAGAGAAACCTATGTCCAAAATCAGCCTTCTATTTTTATTCTTTGGTAAAAGGAGGCCCGAGTGAGCCCCTGTACCATAGCAGGGAGCTCTGAGAGCTCTTGGGACAATCCTAGCAGAATATACTTTGCTCAGGCACGTCTCATTTGGCTGAAGGGGACAGGCGGGTGGGAACATACCCCTGCTGGCTGGTGCGTGAGGTGGCTGGTGCGTGAGGTGGCCGGTCCCCGAGCTGGCACACACTGCCCCTCTAACAGGGGACGCTTCTTTCAGCATGTGACCTCCTCTCTGTGGCCACACATGAGACCCTTAAAACCTTTCCACTTGGGGCCTTTTCTTTCTTCCTCTCAATGGTAGAGCAGCAGAAATAAAGAACCACGAATTTCTGTGCAATCAGCCACACTGGGACGAGTTGGAGCAGCACCACTGGTCCAGCTGTAGCCGCTGCATGTAGGTGGCCCTGGTCAGCAGCGAGGGAGCTGGCAGTGCTGCCCAGAACGTCCTGACCGGACAACTGTGTTTATCGAGGTGGGGGGCTCTGTGCTGTGTTTCTTATTAGATATCTATTTAAACTAGGTCCCTATAGCTTACCAAACAAAGAAAAAAAAAATCCCAACCAATCCCTGCTGTCTGGGACCCGGATGGGTCTCCACCTGCCATCATCAGTTTGAAAACCCATGGCCTGGACAGGTACTGGCAGGGGCTGGGCTTCCAGACGTCTGGGGTCTGCCACCCCCATGGTGACGGTGGGGTTTTCTGTGATGTCACACATCACCTCAGGTTCCTAAAATCCCCCTGCAGGTTACAGGGTGAAGGGTCAGTTCCCTGTTCCTTTGCTCTGACTCCTCGGGCTTCACAGAAGCAAGGCGTCCTTCTTTGCTTCAAAAAGGAGAATGATTTCTTTGCTATACTCCACTTCTGGGCTGACCTAGTTTGTCTTTGATTATTTGTAAAGGGAAGAAATGTATTTTTAAACAGATACCTTTCCAGGGGGTGATCTGAGGAGCTGGAAGGGAGGAAGGGTCAATTGGGCAGTGGCCTGAGGACACAGACCGGAGGGATGGAGCTGGGAGGGGAGGAGGCAGACAGCAGATGGCCAGGGCCCTGAGAAGCTGGTAGAGGGGGTGCCCGTGGCTTTCCTGGCTGCCCCCACAGACCAGCAGCCCTTCCCCAGGGGCACTGCCAATCCCTGACGGAACTTCCCAGATCTCCTTCTGAGGCCATCATCTCCTGGCAATGCAGAAGGAGAGATTTGCCTGGGGCGAGTACCCCTCCCCCAGACGCCTTGCTGCCAGCTGCAGGCTCTCTGCCTGCTCTGGTTTGAGTGTCTGTGCCCCCCCCTAAAATTCACAAGTTGGAACCCTAATGTCCAAGGTGATGGTGATTAGGTCATGAGGTGGAGCCCTCATGATTGGAGTTAGCGCCCTTAGTAAAAAGCCCCCAGAGAGACAGCTCTGGAGGCCACCACATCATTGTATCTGTGACAGCAGACTGGGCAGATCAGTCCTCATGCACACTGGCAACACCAAAAAGCCGGGACAAAGCCAACAGCTGCCTGCAGCAGTGCTGGGACCACCCCCTTTGCCAGGAGCCCCACAGCCCACCTGGGCTCAGGATGGCTTGTGTCTCAAAGGAAGGCAGCAGTGGCTTTGTGAGCTGTGTCTGGGGCAGGGGAGGGGGTTCCAGCCCCCAGGGGAGGCACAGGGTGTGACGTGAGCAGGTGGCAGATGGCGGGAGCTGCTCACCGCCTGCTTTGGTTTCCATTTGTCCCTTAACAGCTCAACCTTCAGTCTGGAGTGGGGGGAGGATATAGCTCATGCCTTAGGGGGAAACTGAGGCACAGGAGGCAGGGAGTGTGGTGCAGACTCTGAGTCACCACCCTGGGTGCCAACAGATTGTACAGAAGTGCGTGCAACACGTCTGCAGGCAGATTCCCGGAGCCTGGAGAGGAAGGGCAGCCCTCAGAGGCTGAAGGGCATGTGACTTTGTCCAGCAGTGGACAGCTAAAAACTACTGGGCATTTCCAAGGTGCCCAGGGGGGCCGCAGCTAGGCCATGCAGCTAAAACTACCCGGGGCTGAGGCCTTGTGCCGGGAAGTCCAGGGCGAGGTGGAAGCCTGGACCACTGTCTCTGTGACATGCTTGTCACTAGGAAGGGTCGCAATACCAGGAGACCTCCCCCAGGTGACACTGAAACACACTGAAGCATCTGAGTCAGTGCTTAGCAAGTGGGAGCTGTTTTATTACCATCTTATCATCTTTACTATTACTGTTCAGCCTAACCTGCAAATGTGTTTCCCAGAGTTTAATTTTAATTGAAATTAATGTCAGTATGGACATTAGTTTTACAGCAAGAGGTTATATCATTTTAAATGGATATAAAGAAGTAGATCATTCTGAAAACAGAATTTTCCCAAAAAGCCAGTAATTGGTTATTACCCAGAGGTATCATTTGGGTGATGGAGTAGCGCTGTGCATTAAATATAATGGCAGAGACAAGATTACCTGGCATGTGTGAGAACCCTGTAAACAGTGGGTCTAGTGTCAAGTGCAGGGGAGGCCACTCCACAGACTAAAGCACCAAGGTCGTCAAAGGGGGATGGTTTGCTCAGCGATGTTTACACTTAAATTTGCACCTCTACAATAATTGGGTCACCTCATTACTAAAATGTCTGTCTGAAAAACAAACTTGCAGTTATAAATCTGATAGGATCTAGCCGATATCCCCAACTTTTCCCACAGAAAAGTAGTTTATAAAACAATGCTCCACTGCCTAAGCTTTCTTGGAAACACAATTATCATGTTACAGCCAAACAGAGGACAGAGCTATTTCGAAAAGCAAACATTATTTCTAGGAACACATTGCAAGCAAACTCTGTATAAATAAATCTCAAGTACTGATGTTTCTTAACTGACTTTTAAAAAAATTATTTTCTGCTTCAAAGTTCGTGAGCAGAATTTTCTGCAGTGGAATTAAAAAGTATCTAAGGGTTGGCTAAGTGCTTTTATTTATTTATTTTATTTATTTTTACTTTTGGAGACAGAGTCTCACTATGTCACCCTCAGTAGAGTGCTGTGGTGTCACAGTTCACAGCAACCTCAACCTCTTGTGCCCAAGCAAATCTCTTGCCTCAGCCTCCCAGGCTAAGTGCTTTTAGAGGAAGCATCTCATCTGTCCTCATAACAGTGATACCTGTCTGATGTCATCAGAACAGGTGTTATCCTCGCCTTCCTTTGTGTGAGTAAAAGCCTGGAGAAGCTGAGTCCATCACCTGTAGTTACCATCACCCCCTCAGCCCAGGGCCCCGAGATCTTTGACCCTTTCTTTCCAAACCTGTTATTTTGGTGCTCAGCTCTTTGCTTGTTTTTGTGTATGAAGGAGGTTCTTTCTGGTTGATTCTAATGTCCATTTTCTTGCTTAGGAACTGATTTTGTTTTAGAGAGAAGAAACAAATTATATATTGTAACATAGGGGTTTATTGTGAATTCTCTGCCTCGTGAAACATTCCATCCCAAAGCTCAGCAATTTCAAGAATTTAACTCATATCCCAAAGCGTGGATGAGAAAACCAGGAGTCCACATTATCAGATCTGTTTCTGGTGAAGGAGCTCAGGGAAGTTCACCCCAGAATTGACTCCTTGGTATAAAAGTATTTTGAATTATAGGCCCTTGGAGATCAACAGGCCTTGGAAAGCAGGAGTCTTCCCTCTTCCTTCATCAAAACTAGATCCATAACAAAGAAAATTAACTTCCCTTCCCCTCCCTCTAATCTCAATATATTACCAGAAGGAAAATCAAGAATGCAACCAGACCTGGCCCGAAACATTTTACATATAATAACCCATCTCTCAGTTTAATTTAATCTGCTTAGAGAATCATTCACAAGTCAGTCTTTTTTCCCCCATTGATTCATCCTCCCTGCAACCATTTATTGCCCCTAAGCAGAATTCCCTATATTCCTCTAGTCTAGAATGAGGGTATATAAAAGCCTGGAGGCCACTGGGGTGCTAATCACTGTGTGATCCTTCTTGGGTGTTCAGCAAATAAATATCTTTTTCTATCAATCTGCTTTATTATCAGTTGATCTTTTAGCGATCTTCTGAGGTGAAGGGGAAGTTTCTTCTCACCCCACACTGCTAACACTGAAAAATTGGTCATGTAACTATTTTCAAGGAGTCAAAGTAGATTCTGTATAATGTCTCCTATACTACACTCAGCAGAGATGTTTGGCTGGCTGGCCCACAGCTCTGGGCTGTCCAAAGTCCTTGTGTGTCTTCCTCTCTGCCACTCTACCAAGACCTACTGGAGCACCTGTCCCGAGCTTGAATTGCCTTGGTCCTTGGTAGAAGTGCATGAGCATTGATGGGCCTTGCACTGGAGGCCTGGCCAATGGCCAACATCTTCAGGCTTGATATTATATTCTGTTTAGTTAAGTAACAACATATTCTGTCTCCAGCCCCAGAATTTTCCGAGCACTTTCCAGGAAGAGCACAACTTCAAGTCATGAGAATAAGACTGTGGATGAACCACACTCAGGATTCTGACTCATGGGGGTTTTCTCCCAGGTGGAGGAAGTGGTGAATGGGAATTGCAGTATGTATGGCTGTTTGGAATGTTGGAAAGTTTCAAATGGGAAATCCCAACAGAGAAAGTGGTTTCTTTTCAATCATATTTCCTCAATGAAGTGACTTTATCATGCTATTCCCCCCGGGGAAAACAGTAAACTGTATCAAAATTAGCCCCATATGTTGTTCAGGATTGAAGGAAAAGTACACTCAGTCCATGAGTGAGTCATCACACTGGTTTGGCTTTATTTTTATTTCTTTCCTACATTAGTTGGGGGAAGGTGGGAAGAGGGGAAAATTCAGGAAAGGAGCAGCAGGGTGGTAATAATGGGGAGAGAACCAGGAGGTGCAGGTATTGACAGGCACTAAGGCGAGTGCATCAGCCTTGTGGAGTGACAGGGACAGGGACAACAGGCAGAGATGTGCTGGTCCTCAGCATGGGGAGTGTCCTGTGGATGTCAGCTTCTGTTATCAGGGCTTTCAGATTCCAGAGAAGTTCTTGCTCTGGGTAAACAGCACAGATGTCAAAAGGGCTGTTTTGTACACTGACAATTACTCTTGGATAAGACAGCAGAGCAGATGTGACTCACATAAATGAATCTGTTTAGAGTGAAAACGTGTTGGGCCACATTTATTAGCTAGTATTTGGGGAAGTCAACAGTGCATATGCTTAAGAAAAGTTTACATCCTCTGGGGAGAAAGGCAACTATTTTCGAACCAGAGCCCTTTAAATTAATTTGAAATCTTATGGAATAAATGAAAAGACAAAATTAAAAAAACAACACACACACAAACAAATCCCAAAACCTCCCTACCTCCCTTTCCTTCCTGAAAATCAAGGAGAAATGAGGAAAAGAAAAGCATTAAAAAGACCAAACATTAGAAATGAAAACATTCCACTTGCACCCAAGCTTTAAAAAGAAGTGGGAAGTATTCATTCTCTCTCCTCCTCCTACATGTGTGCAGGATTTAGAAATAATAATCTTGTTATAAAAGAGACAGCAAAACAATAACTAAAAGATTGTTCAGGCAAGGGTGAAACCCTCCTAAGCACCACCATAAAAGCAGGTTTTTAATTATAGTATTCCACCTAATAAATGCTTCTTTTGCATATTTTAATCACTAATTTTGTTTTTCTGATTATAAAAGCAATATGGGAGCAACCCAGTTAAAGTTGGTCAATATTATAAAGTGTAATAAATAAAACAAAATCTCCACCCCATATCCCATTAACTTCTCTTAATGTTGTCTCTTAACTTGCTAAGGAGCAGTCTGATCATCCCCCCATTCTGACATTCACTCAATACCTAACCTTGGGGGGCAGTGAAGTATGTGGTCCCCTACTTAATGGAGAGCCAATCCTTCAGGACATTCAGATGATAGGTTGGCAAAAATGTTACCAGGAGTCATTATGTGAGGATGAAGACAACCATGGTGCCCAGGTGAGAGCAGAAGAGGCAGGTGTTCTCATAGAGAACAGCCTGGATGGGGGCCCTTTCTGGGGTGATGTGTCTCTGTGGAAGACTCAGGAGTAGGAAGAGAGGAAGAAGTTGGCCTGGAGCTTTCTGGCCCACTATCCAAGGCCTATTGGAATAGCTGAGTGGCAGGCAGGAGCTCTGGGTTAGAGAGCATGACTCAGGCCTTATAAGGCTTTGCAGATCTTGGTAAGGAGTTTTGTTTTATTTTATTTTATTATTTTATTCATTTACTTATTTCTTTATTTTTTAAGGAATAATGTGAAACCAGTACATTTTAAACAAAAGATTACAATGAGATAGCAAAATGAACCCACGCTTGGTTTAAGTAGTGGGGTAGATGATGATCTGATTGAAATAAGGACAGGAAAAGGAGGTGAGGGCACCCCATGGGGCTCAAAGGTTGGTCTCCATGCAGATTTGTGGTGATTTTATGACATTTGGTTGGCATGGGGCACTGGGGGCCTTGAGAACCTGGCATTTAAAGAAGAGATCTGGACTCAAGATTCATATTTGTGAGCTATTACAATGTTTGTGATACTCAAGCCATGAAGATGCAAATACTTAGGAGCAGAATGTGGAGAGAGAAAGAAAGACAGTCCAGAATCAGCTTCTATAAGACCTGTTGGATTTTGAAGAAGCCTATTAAAAGGACTGAGAAGGAGGGACCATGAAAGCAGAAGAAAATCAGAAGAGTTTGGTGTTACTTGTCACTAAAAGTTTCCAAGAAAGGAGGGTGTTGTCAAAGGTAGACCATGAAGTGGAGAGGTAGAGGAAACTGATTGCAGACCAGCCAGATAAATGCCTCTGTGTGAGCACAAGTGCATGCTGTCAGAATGCACAGGGAGGCATTACCACAGACCCTATAGACAGGGAGGCATTGCCACAGACCCTACAGATAAGGAGGCACTGTCACAGACCCTACAGATAGGGAGGCACTGCCATAGACCCTACAGACAAGGAGACATTGGCATAGACCCTTGGGCATAGACAGGGAAGCACTGGCACATACCCTACAGGGCATAGACATTGGCATAGACAGGGAAGCACTGGCACATACCCTACAGACAGAGAGGCACTGCCACAAACATACAGACAGTGAGGCAATGCCACAGACCCTACAGATAGGGAGGCATTGCTACAGACCCTACAGATAAGGAGGCAATGCCACAGACCCTACAGACAGAGAGGCACTGCCACAGACCTATAGACAGGGAGGCACTGCCACAGACCCTATAGACAGGGAGGCATTGCCACAGACCCTACAGATAGGGAGGCGCTGCCACAGACCCTACAGACAGGGAGGCACTGCCACAGACCCTACAGACAGGGAGGCATTGGCACAGACCCTACAGACAAGGAGGCATTGGCACAGACTCTACAGACAGAGAAGCACTGGCACATACCCTACAGACAGGGAGGCACTGCCACAAACCTACAGACAGGGAAGCACTGCCACAGACCCTACAGACAGGGAGGCACTGCCATAGACCCTACAGATAGGGAGGCATTGCCACAGACCCTACAGACAGGGAGGCATTGGCACAGAATCTACAGACAGAGAGGCACTGCCACAGACCCTACAGACAGAGAGGCACTGCCACAAACCTACAGACAGGGAGGCATTGCTACAGACCCTACAGATAAGGAGGCAATGCCACAGACCCTACAGACAGAGAGGCATTGGCACAGACTCTACAGACAGAGAGGCACTGCCACAGACCCTACAGACAGAGAGGCACTGCCACAGACCTACAGACAGGGAGGCACTGCCACAGACCTACAGACAGGGAGGCACTGACACAGACCCTATAGACAGGAAGGCATTGCTACAAACCCTACAAACACTAGGGTAGACATTAGGTTAGAAGTAAGGACAGGTTGTATCTCTTTCCTATGGCCAATATAATGAATCACCACAAATTTAGTGCCTTAAAATGATACCAATATATTATCTTATTCTCCTGGAGAGCAAACATCTGAAATGGGTCTTAGGGTGCTGACATCAACATGTCAGCAGCTTTATTACTTCCAGAGGCTCCAGGAAAACCTTTTTTCTTGTTTTTTCTAGCTCAGTGGTCACTTGAACTCCTTGGATTGTATCCGCTCTCAGCAACCTCATCTCTGCTTATGCTCCATACTACAGTGTCTCCTCTGACACTGGTCTTCAGGCTCCCATCTTTCTTTTATGAGGATGCCTGAGATTGCCCTATACCCCTTAGATAATCAGGAATAATCTTGTTAAACTCAGTTACAACCACAGTGTTTTGCTAATAAGTGTACAATCTTAGATGACATGAATCTTAGATGATATTGCTTGGAAAATACAATTTTCCACAACTAAAATTAGAAGAAGTAGAAAATTTTTATAATCCTATTTTTGTGAAGAGAATTGCATCTGTAATGTCAAACATTCCTAATAAGAAAAATCAAGTTCTAGAGGACTACATTTTTAAATTACTAAAACCGCTTACACAACAATTAACCCTCGTCTTACAGGAATTCAACCCCAAAATAGCATGTGACTTTTTACATACGGCCAGTCATAACCTCAATAGCAAAGCTTTATGTCAACATTAGAAATAGGAAAATTACAGGCAGGTGAACATAGATGCATAAATCCTAGACAAAACATTTGCAAACCAAATCAGTGGTATATTAAAAGTATAATGTAATCACAACCAAATTGGGTTTATTCTATGAATGTATGTTTGATTTAAGATTTAAAATTGAAAGGATGTGCATCATATTAACATTAAATATCACAAAACCATCTCAAGAGATGCAAAATAACCACTTGATATTTTCCATATCCACTCAGGATAAAATTTACAGCAAACAATGAATAGAGGGAAATTTCCCATGTCTGATAATGGGTATCTCAAAGAAAAAAGAAAAAGGAAAGAAAAGAAAAGATTATACTCAATAATAAAACTCCTGAATTTTTCTGCTACAGAATGGAAGGAAGGAAATGACATCCACTAAGCTGATTGCTATTTAATAGTGTAATGGAGGTGTTACAGCAATAAGACACATAAAAAGGTTGTGAGAATTGGAAGGAAAAAGCAAAACTCATTTTGCATCAACAGTACATAGATAGCAAACATACCAGACTATACATATAATCTATCAGAGTAAGTGAACTTAACTGTTACTGACTAAAGGCCAATATTACATGTAATTGCATTTCAATATACTTTAATGCACTGTTAGAAAATTTTATTTAAAATAACATTTATAGTAGCATATAAAACCAAATTTCTAATAATAAATGTAAAATATACAGGAGTCTTTTACACAGAAAATTGCAAATAAAACTGAACGATATTAAAAAGTCTTAAGAAAATAGAAGGCATACATTATTAACAGATTGTTAAGAATCAATATGGTAAATAAGTCCGTTCTCCTAAATTGATTTAAAGCTTCAGTGTAACTCCTTTCATAATCCCAGCCATTATTTTAGAAATTGAAAAGTTGGTTCTAAAATGTACATGGAAAAGACAAAGGTTAAAAATAGTGAATATAAATTTAAAAATAAAAGGAAGTGTGAGCACAAACACTCTCAGATTTCAAGCGGAAGATATAAAAGCAGTATGGGCTGGGTTGGTGCAAGAATAAACAAGTAGACATTAAAAGATCCCAGAAGCAGACCAACACTTACATGTTCACATTATTTGTGAGAAAAAATAGATTAAGGAAAAGTCTTTGCTGTCCATTGAGGGAAAACTCTCTTGTAAATATGGATTGTGTCAATAGCGTGTCCATATGGGGGGGAAAAATCTTTGATCCCCTCCTTACCCAATAAATGAAAGTTGTTCCATGTGTATTTTTTTTTATCTAAATGAGAAAGATCAATGAACAAATTTTCTCAAACTTAACATAAAACAATGCTGTCATGACCTTGGAAAAGTCACAGATTTCTAGAACAACAAACATGCACACACACACAGTCACACACACACAACACACACACTCACACGCACATACTTGCACACACAGAACTCCCCACAAAGAATAAGATTAATAACTGGTACTTCTTGAAGTCAGAACTCTGGTTTTTCAGAATATACTGTGAAGAGAAGGAAAACACAGACCTCATAGTAGAAAATATTTGCAATATCTGTATTTAACAAAGATTTAGACATAGAACATGTAAAAAATGCCTATGAAATAATAGGGAAAAAACTCAATTGATGGGACAGAAAACTTCGGAAGGCACTTCCCAAACACACACGGGGCACACAGCACCTAAACAAGCGCCCTGGCTGACCAGCATCAGGGGAACGTCAGAGTGCACAGCCTGAAGTGACAGTGATAATGGGAGGGAGATAGAGCCGTACCTTTGCCAAAGTAAAAAAAAGGAAAGCAAAGCGCCTGACAACTCCAGGTGTTGACGGTCGTGGACTCTCACCCGCTCTACTGAGGGGCTTCGTCAAACTATTTGCACTATGTGTGAAAGGAATTTAGGCCAAGCCCAGCGACCAAACATCCGGGTGCACATGTTCATCAGTGCCTCCTCTGGTCACCTACACTCCTTCCTCACAGCAGCCTCCCTCAGAGCACTAGAGACAGGGCCCCGATGAACAGGTGTGCAGCAGCCTCGCTCAGAGCACCAGAGACAGGGCCCCGATGAACAGGTGGGCAGCAGCATTGCTCACAGCACCAGAGACAGGGCCCCGATGAACAGGTGTGCAGCAGCCTCACTCAGAGCACCAGAGACAGGGCCCTGATGAACAGGTGTGCAGCAGCCTCTCTCAGAGCACCAGAGACAGGGACCCGATGAACAGGTGTGCAGCACCCTCTCTCAGAGCACCAGAGACAGGGCCCCGATGAACAGGTGTGCAGCAGCCTCGCTCACAGCAGCCCCACTGCCAGGGCTGTGGGCCACCAGGCTGTGCTCTCGCCACGGATTGTGTGCAGTGATGCAGTCACAGCCATGAGAAAACCACCTGCAGAGTGAACACACGGCTACTGTGTGGTTCCACAGTAGCATAAAGCACAAAACCAGTGAAATGAATGTGTCATGATGAACATCAGAACAGCCATTGCACTTTGAGAGGCTGTGATTTGAAGGGTGGTATGAAGGATTCTGGGCTGTTGATGACATGATAACACTCCGTCTGGATAGCGTCGTACCCGAGTGCTCATTTTTGCAGACACTGTGATGGATGGTGCACCTGTGAGTTGTCTCCTGTGCAGCACTGAAGCTTTGCTGATGAAAGCACAGAGCACCCTCCCTGCAGCCAGAGGGACCAGTGGAGACTTCGCATCCTTTGTACATTAACCTGGATGGATTTGGAGAACATCCTCCTGAGGAAAGCATCACAGGAATGGGAAAGCCAGCATCCAATGGACTCCATACTAGTGTGAAACCAGTAGACAAACCACCACACCCCCACGTGAGAGAAAAACACAATTAAACTTGTGTGGGAGGACAGAGGGGTGGTGGTGAGCTCTGCTACATGGCACACCTCCTGGGTGAAGAGCTCAACTACAACTTGGACATGACCTAACAAATGCAACCTAATTGTTTATGCCCTTATATTCATCTGAAATAAACAAGTTAAAATATTTAAGGTCAGACTAATGAAGAAAAGTCCTACGTAAGGACATTCTAGCTGTAAACAGTTTCATAATTACGGGAGAGAAATTATTTGGTAAAATACCTTTGGCCATTAACATTTTTAAATAGGTATTTTTAACTTTCATGGATTTTTCACTGAAGTTTTCTGTACACCTTAACAGGACCCTGAATTTAGCTTAAAAGGCTTTGGGCAGGAGCCGGACTCATTGGAGGACTATTTGGTTCTTTCGTGACTTTTAAATTAGTTATATAGGACCAAATTTTTAAAAAAAAATGACAGCAGACGCCAGAGCCTCCTGGAAAGAGCTGTAACTCGGGGTTCAGAAGACAAAAGGCACAATTCAAAGTCCTGCCCCTTGCTCTCCACTGATGACCCTCACCCAACCCTGGGAAGCCTCATTTTTTCTCTGGCTTTTGTCCCAAGGTTGTCACAATAATATGTAGTGAAAGAAGTGTTTGCTGGAAAGAGGACACGAGAAATATGAGGAGAATTTTGCAGAGAACGTTTAATGTGCTGGTTCTACAATCCTTTACCAACAGGGCAGCAGGCCTGCTCTGAAGTCCTCAAATGGAAACATCCTTTGTTCCCTCTGGGTCACACAAAACCACTGTTCCCATAGCAACGCCTCTCAAGTGATGTCAGAAATCAGGGTTAGGCCTTGAAGAGAAAAACACAGGCCAGTGCCGGCCAGCCAGCGACGGAGGCACCTAAAAAGTCAGCAGAGCCTCTGTTCTGAAAACAGGAGCATGGTGGGGACGCGCATGGATCGTTCATTTTTTATGCTGAGAATGGTAATTCATTTCTTTAAAAAGCGTGTATTTTTAGGACTCAGTATTTCTCTTGATAGGCCGTATTAGAAAATCAGGCTTCCTTTTGCTTTTGTTAACATCTATTTTCTGAAATGGAAGGTGAAAGAATTCATTTGCCCAAACCTTTGACATTCCCGATTTTGCCCTCAGTGGGGTGAATGGTGTCCCAGGGAGAAGATGTTGAAAGATTGTTTCCTAAAGACCTACATTGCAAAAGTGCACATAATTTTTTTTGTATGCCTTGCAGAATTCCAAACACACAAGACATCATGGAATTATATTATAGATTTTTTAAGGAGAAAATGTTTGATAAAAATTCCAACTTAGTTGGATCAGCCTGTCCCTTTCCATTTCCAGAGAAAGGGTCCGAATTTGGAAGTTCCACTTTGACCCTCGCAAGCCATGCCTTGATAGAAGGTTCTACATGTGCAGCCGTTAGCCAGAGGAACGATTCCTTGTTCTGTGTTTTTCTTTTTTTTCAATAGATTTTAGAGAGAAAATGAGTTATTGATTTAAGGGGAATTCTTGGTTTACAAGAGATTGAAGTGAGTGTCGAATTTTGCAATGCTTCAGTTCAACTACTGTGCATGTCCTGACTTTAACCTACCAAAAACCCACGTGTTATAAACTCCACAGGTGCTAAAATGCTATCTTTTGATATTGTGATTTTATTTATGGAATATATTTAGTATTCAAAACAAATTAAATTACCCAGTGTAGTTTGTTTATAAATGGCACCCATCCAAGATCTTCCAAATGACTAAATACGCAGATGTGCACACAAACAGCTATGCATTGATGTGTCCTGTCTCGTGTCCACACAAACAGCTATGCATTGATGTGTCCTGTCTCGTGCACCAACCATACAATATTCTCCATTATTGTCTCTGGGATACATCAAAACTTGGTGATAAATCTCATTCTACTTTAGAACCCATGAAATGATATCTGTTTCAAACTATATGAGCCAAGGGGACATTGTTTACATAGTGCATTCGTGTTTTATATTTTAAAATGGTTTCTGTCATCTGTTCGCTCTTACCAAAAATGTGGCATATCCACATTGCTGCTGTAACATAAATTCATAATGATAATAGAAATAGCTGATGCTTACTCAAAGTCCTGCAGTGTCTGGACTTGAGCTGGCTGTGACTCTAAGAGGGAGTGCTTTTTTTTTTTCCAATTTATTGGGGACAGAAAGACAGGCTCATCTGAGAACATGGATGGCCAGTCTCCACTTACGGAGACTGAAACAGGCTGACCTACCTCATTGTCAAACCCAGGGTTTGCTGGTCACAGAAATAAAGCTTTAAAAACTCTCTCCCAACACCGCCCCTAGAATTAATGAATGCCAAATGTATTAGAGATGGGGAGTTTCCTCGGCCACCTGCACCTTGACTCTGGAGAGTTGATGGTTTCCGGACTAACAAAGGCGTCTCGCAGAAATGGTCGACACCACGGAGAGGGCAAGAGAGAGATGAAAAGCCAGTGCTGGGGGAGGAATCTGATCATCACTCATTGTTCCTTAGGTGAAGTGGCCTTTAAGTATAATAGCGAATCCCCCAAGAGTCAAAAACCACCTTGAGGAACACTGTTGTGACCTTTCGTCTGCGGTTGCCATGGTGCTCTGCTTTTTGCCGGGTGGGGGAAGGTCTCCCCTTGTAAGTTCACAGTGCGCTGACAGCCCCCCGCCTGCGGTTGTCGACTATTACCTCTGACGGGAGGCACATTACAGAGGTGGGCATGCAATGTAAATTAGATGCCCGAAGAAAAATAATGCTTTTAAGTTCAGGTAATTTTAGAGAATTCTTTGAGCGAGATTCTCTTTTTAAAATTCCACAAATTTGCTAAAAGTCTTTGAAGTTGTTTTCAGTGTTATTTTCTCCATTCTTTAAAGAAACCTTTTCTTTCAATCCTCTACTACAAAATGACTTTCTTTTATGTTTACGAGAGGTTGGATACAATTATTTTATAATAAGTCCATCTCTGCAAACAGCCTTGCCAACTTTGGACTTTCAGACGCCATTATCGCAGACACACGTCAGCGCTTGCTTGAGGCTCCTGCCTGATTTTGAAGTGGCAGCCCCTGTGGCTCCCAGTTGCCTGTCCGGCCAGAGTCCCTCGGTGAATAAAGGCAGCTAGAGGCTGCTGTGGGCTCCACATTACAGCTTTTCAATTTCTTGATACTGCTGAAATGTGCACACAGCCCACAGGGACACTGGAATGTGCCATTTCACCCTACTTGAAAGTGGGTGGAGGGAAGTAAGTATTTCACTGAGGGCATTTGTACAAGTGGATCCAAGATTGCTGAGGAGATGGGCCTTGCACAGTGGAGGCCAGTTGTCTCTTTTCCTGACTGGAGTGCTTTAAAGATGAAAGATCATTAGACTATATTTTAGGCTAAGTGACTAACAGGTCACTTCATCCTACACCCCCTTTAAATCTTATAGAACTTATGAGATTTAGTATTCTCCGGCCATCAGGGTCCCCAGGAGTGGGTGGGGCTCCCACCTGTAAGGTGCAGCACCCTCCATCTGGCTGAGTTGCTCTTAGTGGAGTGTCGGTGGGCCTTGTTTTATTCCAACACTCAGCAGGTATAGACAACCCTTTCTCATTCTTTCCCACATTCTCCCTGTGGGGTCTGGGGTCAGCCATTCACTAGACAGACGTCTTATTTAGAGGAAGTCATTTCATCTCTCTAGGCCTAATAAACACGCCAATAATGGTGACACCCTTGTAGACAGTTGTAAGGATTCGTGGAGACCATATTCGTACTGAGCACCAAGCATAAAGTTTGCTCCAAATATTTGCAGAACAAAACACATTCTTTATGATGCATGTGTAGGAAATACGTGTGACACGCTGCTGTCTGCTCATGATAGAGCAGGAGAGGCTGCAGCCAGGGGCTCAGTTGTCCTGAGCACCTGAGTGGACCGTGAACCCAACGTCCAGCCCTTGGCACACTCCAGCTGGGACTGTGGATTAAGCTATTGCCTTGCTGTGGGTGACCAGTAACTTAAGAAGTCAAAGGCTGGCTTTACCCACGGCTAACTCATGAGCACCTGCGGCTTTGCCTGTAAGCACCCCTCATTTCTGAGTACTCGATGGCTGGGAATTACCAGGCTGTGTTCATGTGTGTGCATACATTTTCCAGGTTTTTAAAAAATATGAAATATCAATGCATAAAATTTGTACCATTGGCAAACCACTTAGTCCAAAAAGCTACTATAGGACCTGTATATTTTTTCTTTCTATATTTAGGCAGGTAAAAAACAATGTTCAAGGCTGGGTAGGGACTGAATTCTGGATCCCACCTCACCAGGAATAGCTATCTAATCTCAGGCACCTCTTTTTAATCTTTCTAAGCCTATCTCTGCCATCTGTGAAATTAATGGATTAGACCAAAAATGCTCTCCATTGGTAATATTTTGTTTTATTTTTTATTGAATGGTAACTATGTACATTAATGCACTTCTGGGGTACAGTGTGGGGTTTTCACATGCAATCCGAAATACTTCCATCAAACTGATCAACACAGCCTTCATGTCATTTTCTCAGTTATAGTTTTAAAA
>CAUYQV010058740.1:0-55501 GCA_963574575.1 Galagoides demidoff | reverse complement strand
GTGGTCCCAGCTACTTGGGAGGCGGAGGCAGGAGACTCGCTTGAGCCCAGGAGTTGGAGGTTGCTATGAGCTGTGATGCCATGGCACTCTACCCAGGGGGATAGCTTGAGGCTCCGTCTCAAAAAAAAAAAAAAATGTGTATTCATGTTTTTGGCATCTGGATATACTTGGTGGGTGGAAGTGCAATTTTGTTACATGGAAATATTGTATAGTGGTAAAGTCTAGACTTTCAGTGTAACCATTACCCAAATAGAATACATTGTACCATTAAGTAATTTTTTCATCCATATCCCCCTTCCCACCCTCCCACTCTCTCACCCCTCTAAGTCTCCAGTGTCTATTATTTCACTATGTTCAAGTGTACACATTATTTAGATCCCACTTATAATGAGAACATGCGATGTTTGAATTTCTGTTTCTGAATTTGAATTTCTATTTCACTCAAGATTAATGGCCTCCATTTCCATGTTGCTGCAAAAGACATGATTTTATTCTTTTTATGGCTGAGTAGTATTCCATGATGAGAGAGAGAGAGGTTTTCTTTATCCATTGGAATGGATAAATGGTGACACTTAGGTTGATTTTGTATTTTTGCTGTTGTGAGTAGTTTTGCAATGAGCACATGAATGCAAGTATCTTTTTGATATAATGATTTTTTTTTCCCTTGGGTAGATACCCAGTAATGGAATTGGTACATCCAGTGATGGTTCTATTTTTAGTTTTTTGAGAAATTTCCATGTTGTTTTCTGTTGTACTAATGTACATTCTCACCACCAGTGTACAAGCCTTCCTATCTCTCCATATGCTTACCAAGATCTGTTATTTTTTTGGCTTTTCAATAATGGCCATGCTGACCGATAGAAGATGGTATCTCCTTGTGGTTTTAATTTGCATTTCTCTGGTGATTAGTGATGGTGAGAATTTTTCATATGCTTGTTGGCCATTTGTATGGATTCTTTTGAAAAATGTCTGTTTCTGGTTTGTTGCCCACTTTTTCATGAAGTCATTTGTGCTTTGAGTTGTTTGAATTCCTTGTAAATTCTGTGGGTGTTTTGAGTTCCTTGTAAAGTCTGTGGGTGTTTTTGTCAACTTTGTTGAAGATCAGTTAGTTACGGGGACGTGGCTTTATTTATGGGTTCTCCATTTTGTTCCATTGATCTATGTGTTGACCACAGAGCTTTTGTTTGTTAGTTTAGGTTGGTAGCGTAATTTTAAGTTGGGTAATGTAATGTCTTCAGCTTTTCTCCTTTTCCTTAGGATTGCTTTGGATATTGGGACTTTTATTTATTTTGGGGGAAGAGGTTCTGTATGAATTTTAGATTTTTTTTAATTCTTTGAAAAATGATATTAATATTTTGATTGTAATTGCTTTGAATCTGTAGCTTGCTTTGAGCAGTATGGTCATTTTCATAACATTGATCCTTCTGATCCATAAGCATGGAATATTTTCCCATTTGTTCATGTTATCTTCAATTTCATTTGTCAGTGTTTTGTAATTTTCCTTGTAGAGATATTTCCCCTCCTTGGTTTAATGTGTTTTTAGGTGATTTAGTTACTTATTTATTTGCTGCTATTGTAAATTAGAGTGACTTGTGGATTTGGTTGGTTGTTATTGCTATATACAAATTATAGTTATTGCTGTTTTTTTTTTTTTTTTGTTGGGAATTCATTGAGGGGACAGGGAACCGGGTTACAGTGATTACATTTGTTAGGTAAAGTCCCTCTTATAATTGTGTCCTGTCCCCAAGAGGTGTGTCACACCCCATGACCCCCACCCCGCTCCCTTCTTCCCTCCCAGCACCCCTCTTCCCCCACCCTCCACTGAGTACTAGGTCAATTGTCCTCATATCAGAATTGAGTATATAGGATTCTTGCTTCTCCATTCTTGTGATGCTTTACTAAGAATAATGTGTTCCACTTCCATCCAGTTTAATACAAAAGATATAAAGTCTCCATCTTTTTTGTTGATTTTTGTGCATTGATTTTTGTATCCTGAAACTTCACTGAATTCATTTATCAAATTTAGGAGATTTTGGCAGTGTTTTAGAGTCTTCTAGGTATAATATCATAGGGTTGGCAATTGAATACTTATCTTAAAATATGCATATTTATTGATTTATACATTACACATGTACTATTGCATAAATATTTTAATACCTAATATCACATATGCAAATATTTTAACTGAACAAGATAAAACTAAAATAAAATATTTTATTTAATAATGGTACAAAGACTTTGCTTTCATTTCATTATGACTGTGATTAGTTACAATTCAAACTGTTTTATCATCTTGGCTTAATATACTGAAATGTGCCTTATAGTTCTAAATTCAGCTTGTTTTAAAGTTTTGTTTTAATGGGTGTTATGCCTAAAATAAATACTTCATCAAAGTATCTCGGTATAATGTTAAAAAAAAGTATAGTGGCTGCATTTACAAGTTTGTGATACCCAGGGATTTGGTCTCCTCCATCTTTATAAGGCATCTGTGTTACTCTTTATGAGGAAATGCCTGATGTCAACCAGTTGTCTTTGCAAGCTAATTAGAAGATGTGTATTCTTATACTTTTAACAAATGAATTTAAATCCCCCTGAGAGTTTTAATCTTGAGGATTTAAAACAATTTATAATATGCTGTTTTCAATTTATTCAGTATGAAATTAGGGTGACAGAACTATCATTTTTAGTAACAAAATCATATTATAATAGAAAAAATTCTTAATATCAGTTTTTAAGTATTCTTCCCATGTTCCAAGTTTTAGGTTTTTTTCTTTTTAACTATAGTATTTCTTATTCCTGATTAAAATATTAAGTTAAACCTTAAAGGCCAGACTAAGAATGTCCCCACCCCCCACCAAATTCATCAAATTCAGACTGCTTATCTTTTTGCAAAAGAAAAAATACAAACTTGTACTTGTGTCACCAGATTTTTTCCAATTCTTGTTCATGAGATAACCAGCTCACCTCTGTGTGGTATGGAGATTCCCATCAGCCTTCTCCATTGCCTTACTAAGAATTGCAAGCATTATACCATATTTCAGTAGTTTTGTGGTTTTATGGTTTTTGTTGATCCTGAAGGACTTGACAGCTTAGCTTCAACTTCATTATTTATGACTGATGCCAGTGAAAAGATTTTGGTTATCACCTAAAATTTTTCTGACCCATTTTTTCAAGTTTAGTTTAGTTACAACTTGATAACACAACCGACAAGTCTCCTTAAGTAAGCCCAAGCCTACTCTGTAGTATCCTGATGATTTGTATCCAATCTGATGACCATAAGGCACCCTGCTAGCTCATCAGATTGTGGGCTCCCTGTTCTTTTCTGGGGACCTATGTGACATATCACCACTTAAGAGGCAGACTGAGTGACAGTGCCTGAATTGATCTAAAGTAAATATTAGTAAACCTTTTAATTTTTGTACATGAAAAATGTATATGCGTAGAAGAAACAATATTTTTCTTCTCTATCTGTGTATATCACTTCATGCACCCCAGATTAGAAACTGCCTTTACAGGAGTTATAATGTGAATTTCCTTGAGAGGTGGAAGTACTCAAAATAATGGTGTCATTCAGAATGACTTAGTTTAACTTTTTTGAAAGCAGATTTGAAAGAATAAAAACATGAACAAAATAAATAGCCTCAGCTCTTGGAAGTGATGGTGAATGATTCTTGGAATTCAAAAAGAGAGGGAGAAGATAATGTACACATCTGTGGAGCTAGGAGAATAAAACATACATTCTGAGATTTTATAATGATTCTTTCGTCCTGCTTAGCAAGAATCATGGCTGTAGTTCAGGGCAATGCAGCCACTGTTACTGTCCACTACTTCCAGTTAAGAGTACAGCTGTTTCTTGGGTTCACTAGAAGTAGAGATGTTGGTTAAGGTGTGGCCAGGTTTCAACCTGGAGCCAGGACATGGTCCCAGAAGATATTTGGTCAAAGCACAAGTGGCTAGGACCCAAAGGATGACATTATTCCACTGCTAGTTGGTTCCTGTCTCTGGATTATGAATATAGCCCGGCATCCATTCTGATCGCTGCAGTTTAAGTGTTCAAGTAAGTTTTCTGGGCTATGCCATTTTCCACTGTGGGAGATTGAGAAGACTGCTTAGTCTAAATGTATTACAGTAATGTTCCACACCAGGTTAGTGGCAAAACTAATATTTTCAAAGTCTATAAATCTTTTTAAGTAGCAACGAGGCTACTTGGGGTTGGTAGCTTTCTTCCTCTTATTCCATTTTGAGCATAGGAGGGGAATCTAATTATCCCCAGTATTATTGTAATTTCTGGGCCATTGGCAGCATCACTCTTTCCTCCATTTTTTCTTATTTTCCTTTACATCATTTCCTGATGAAATGCTACCATAGACACAGAAAGTCAGTACCAGTGGCTGACATCTTTATAGTGTCCACCATCACAAATGATCACCATGGAATAACATAATTAGATCCTTTATATTTGACATTGAGAAAAATAAGATAGGCATTTTATAATATGATTATTTTAAAGCATATGTATCTATTGACATCTCTCTGTTCTCTCTGGAGAAAATACATTTTCCTTTTGCTAAGTAAATACATCTATATTCTATAAGTCCTGAATGCTGCATCAGCTTATGTTACACCCCACAAGATGAAAAAACACCTCAATACAGCCTCTGTGAGATAAAGTCTTTACTCCACTTGCACTGAGTCTGATGCTGATGGATGAAAACTTATTAGAGGAATGCACTCACCATGCTTGGAGACTTTGCTGTTAACAATTCTCCACATCTCATTTTTCTGATGTTAGTCTTATTTAGATTAGATGATGAAAGACTAGGGAAAAATTCTACCCCAAGACTCTTCAAATTTGTACACTTTTTAGATTGATGTAACTCATAGGTGAAAGTGCGTGGTAGAGAGAAACAGTACATTATGAAGTCACTGCCTTCTACAGGATACAAATAAGCCACTCTGACCACAGTGGCTCTCTATCAATTACAAGGAACCTGTAATTCATGGAAATGAATTTTATCAAATTACCAACTGAGGGATAACGAGTCTCTGTGGAAACTCTAGATTATGAAATTCTAAATCAATATACATCTACGGCTTTTAGATATGGTAGCACTATACTTACACAGAACTCAGATGTTCCGCAAATTCACCATCACCACTAGACTCTAGAATTCAACAGAACATGGAAAACAACTTCCAGCTTCCATTATACATATTTCATAGGAGAGCATGACATTGCTTACAGAACCTCATCTGATCCACTGGGTGTAAAATTAGGCGTTTTGTTAGAAATACCAGGGAAATATTGACAGCAGATGATAACCACAATAAGAAGAAAATGAAGAACTGTTAGACCCCAAGATAAGTGTAATAATTTAATGTTATTTAATAAAAGAAAAAGTGGTCCCATAAGGCATAATACATTTATTTTCATGTTGGTATTTTTTGAATAAATAAGAGTGGATTAAATCATGGTCAGTGCACTGTGACAGACTAGGTGATTAGATATTATTTTCTAAGTTCTTTCAAAGAACTTAGTACTATGCGTAATCATTGTGGTGTACCTGCCTAAATAGAATAGGTAAGTATTGTTATCTAAAATCTCAGCTGTTGGAAAATTTTTCTTATATGAAGTCCTAATGATGCAATGCAAACAAGACATTTATGCTTGTATTAAAGTTTTAATTTTAACTAAGCTCCAATTATGTTAGCTAGTCTTTACTGAGACTTTCTTTAGTGGTAGATAAGAATTTTATACAACTAAAAGCTTTATTTTCTATAGGTAAGAGTTTACATATGACATGAAGGTAGCTTCAAAGTTGACAACTTGTTGTCAGGATATTTAGGAGAATGTTGAATCTATCTTAGAATTTTAGATTTAGAAAATCATTAGGTCTTATTCATGTTATTCCCTCACTTTGCAAAAATATATTTTTTTTTTTTACAGAGAGTACTAAGGTAAACTTTAGCTTTGCTCCTGTCAGAATTATCTAATTTCTAATTAGGGGAGCCTGATTTAATGAGATTTTTCTAAGTAGTTTGGATAAACCGTGGATGACTGACTTTGAGTAAGTGATGTGGTTTTAAAAAAAAAAAGAAACTAGTTAATCATTTGTTGCTTTCATAATTGATCATTGCAGGATTTCTTAGAGCTAGGTAATTAGGCATTTGTTGCAGACACTGTGGGACTATGGGATGAGAGATGAGAATGGCGAGCCCCAAAGGGAGTGCACGAGCTCCTGGGGCTCGTCACTCCCCTGCAGGCTGGAAGGGCCAGGAGAGTTGCTGCAACCACAGCTGGATCCCTGCCCGTGAGTGTTCATCACTGGGCTCGGATCCTGCTGACGGCCTCTGCTGAATGGTGGAGCTTGTTCACACACTAGTGTTAGTTTGGTGAAACTAGCGCTGACACTAGCTGCCAGCCCAGTCACATTTCTCCACAGCCTCTTTGGATGTACACAAAACTATTAAGAATCACTAAAAATCAGGGTGGACATGGCAGTTTGAAAACGTACCAGTCATCAGACTATTTCAAAATAATGAAGGGAGACCCACATAGGAGACTAACCTGGATCATTTTAACAGATTATCAGAACTGGTTGAGTTCAAATAGATGCCTTGAAAGCTATCACACAGCAAGCAAACCGAATGACTCACAGGTAGTTGATCTGACTTTAGTTATTCCAACCAAAATATGTGGGTCACTATGAAAGTTTTGAGACACACTGTGTTATGGCCCATTATTTCACTTCCAAGAAACACAGCCAGCATCCCCCTTTCTGATTCATCTGTGCAACTTTGAACTTGCTTGGCTTACTGGTCTTGCTGGGAGGGCTTCATTTTTTTCCATCCACATGGATGTTATGTTTCTTGATTTTTGTGTATCTCAAAACTTTTGTAGTGCCCCCCTATCTGTTACTTATCTTCCTGAGTTTCATTTAAAAAGTAATTTCAGAACGTGAATCTGATCTGGGCTTCTGAACTTTCTAGACATCTATGGAAAAGGAATACACTAACTTTAAAAGCTAGAGCCTGATTTGACAGCCTGGAGACATTATTTTGAATAAACAAAAGATAGTCGAGCCCAAATTGCAACTCAGCCTTCATACTTACAAAAACACATTCCTATAACTCATTTCTTTTAATGAGTAATGAATTACCTCCCCTGTTTTTCTGAACTTCAGCCTCTTTCCAAAGGGCTATGCAAAAAACGTGCATTGATGTGGAACAACCAGGTGAGATGAGACAGCCTGCTCGACCCATGTTATTAAAGAAATTGGTTCACCTTTTTGATTCTGTGTCATTGTAGTTTCAGCCATTCATTTGTTCAATAAGCAGTTTGGTATGTTCTTAGAAATAATGAATATTGATCACAAAATCGATCACTTATTAAGAAACAGACTAAGGGAAATTGTTTATCCAATCAATTTTAATTTTTGATTTGTTATTTGTATTTTTCAATTTCTTCCACCCCTTCCTGAGGCTCTCCTCCTCTCAGGACCACCAGGGCAAAAGCATATAGGCATTAGCCGAAACTTTTAAAAAGCTCAAAACCCAATATATTCATTATAGATCACGCTGGCTGAAATAGCCCATAATAAAGGCGAATATAATAAGAACTACAGCCACAGTGCCTCTGCCCCTGTGGCTACCAGGTTGAAACTTTATCTAGTAATAGGATTTTATTAAAAAGGTGTGTGCTTACTGTTCAGGATGTGTAAGAAAGCAGTGTCATGCATTAAAAGATAAAATGATGGAAATGTCTGTACAAGCTAACGAAGATTTTGACCAAACTAGTAAACAAGTTGATTATTTTGGGTACATTTGATATTTTATGAAAAAATTCTGGTTATTTTTGAAAAAGATGTTTGGTGCAATAGAAATGAACATCGCTCTTAAGAATTTTCTGAAGCTGTAACAATGAAAATGTCTGAGTTGAAGTAAGTTTGAAATAACCAAGTGATGTGACATCTTGATGGTTCCTCCATGGGCTATAAGGGGCAGGAGAAGTCACACGTGTTCTTTAAGAGCCCAGGAAAAGGGATGGACCCCTGTCCTCTTGAGCAAAATTTTGATGAGGACTTCAATAAGTCCTCTGGGGAAAGATTGAGTGAGTCCTCCTAGGAGATAGCAGACCAGATTACTATTCTAGATGTCCTTGTTAAAACTAGGAATGAGTCAGGTGCAGCCTCAGAGCACATAGGTTTCTGGTTTCATTTTTCACTTATGGGGAAAACCAGGACTTGAAACCAATGTATAATCTAATCTCATTCCTGGTAGAAGTGATTCCAACTTTTTGTCCCTTCCCACAGTGCATCTATGCTCGAGAAAATGTAACTGCATCCCCAAGTGGCTAATTAACTTTCCCTGGGATTTGTGAGCACCAGGTGAATACATTGCTAATGCTCATACTTCATCTGAAATGTGATTTTGAATATCCCTCTAGCTGGCTGCGGACTCTGATGAAAATTACCTCTCTCTCTCTCTCTCTTTCCACCCTGCTTTCCAACCACCTTAAGATCAGACCCCTTCATTCACAGCATGTAGTAGTGGGCCTAATTTCCAACTGAAGTTTCAGATTTAGATGTATAATGGATATCTTAAACATTGCAAATGTTTGGGATTCTTTGTTAGAGAACTATTAATGAAAGGATTGCCAATTTTATTTTACTAGTTGGACATCTTCTTGCATTTGTCTTAAGACCTGATTAATCTTGTCTTTCACTGGTTTTACCTATTACCTTTGAACTTTTCCTCGGTAAACCGGTCTTCACTTAATTAGTTGAAATGCTTCCTTGCTGCAAACTACGATCTTTCTGCTTTTTCCATAGGAGTGAAAACTCCTATTAGTAATATGTAATGACATTATGAGGTTGTGAGCATAGTAGCATTATCCACTGGGCTGTTATGACCATCTCGTCAAAATGATTCCTTTTCTTAAACGGTTACATGTCTTTTTATTTCTTCCTCCTGGTTCATTTTCTCTTCTCTCTTTCATGCTCCTTCTCACAGAACCAGCTGTTGCTATGACTTGTCTCCTGTATCTTCAACAACTCAATCAGGCATTTCTCCCTTTTGTCTTCAAGCCAGGGGTCTCCCTCTCCTTACAAACCTTGACTACCAGCCAACCCCCACCATTCATCTGCTCCTGTCCTACCAGCTAAGATCTTATTTCTCAACTTTTCTTTTATGACAAACTCCAAGAAAAGGTAACCAATACTTGCCACCTTATTCTTTAAGATGCTCTTGTCTACTTTCTGGACAGTGAAACTCAGATTAACTGCTTTCACTTCTTCATCATCAGTCTTTAACCATCTACACTTTGGTTTATAATCTTGTTTGTGCTTTTTGGAAGAAATAGTGGTTTTGTTTCCACATATTTTGATCCTTTTTTTAATCTATGGGCTGTATGACTTATGTACAGCATTGGTGTTTCTGCGCCATGTCACCCTCCCTCATTTATTCATTCAACAAGCTTTTATTAAGGGCCAATTATGTTCCAGGCACTATCCTAGGTACTTGAAATATGTATGTTAACAAAGCAGATAAAATTTCTGTGTTTACAGAGATAATAAAGAATTAGCGTATAAATAAGAACCATATTATTTAATTAAAATCTCCGTCAGTTGTAAGATGTACAGGGCTGACACTTACATGACCTTGCCTCTTTAAATTCTGTGCCCTCTGTGTCTCACTTTAGCATTCAAGGAAGGGGGAACAGCTTATGTAAAAGTCCAAGTTCAGGAATGTGCCTGATATGTTCTAAGGGGAGCAGGAGGCTGTGATAGAGTTGAGAGAGTGCACTGGGGCAAATAATGGAAGACGAGGACAGAGAAGGAACAAGGGCTGGATCACATGAGGACTTGTGGTTGTCAGTCATCAAAAGGACTTGGGCTTTGAAGATTTGGGAACAAGTTAAAGTTTTGGTGTTTGGGGTTTTTTTGGGTTTGTTTGTTTTAAAAATAGATTTAGGGAGATACAGGTGATTTTTTTTGTTACATGGCCAAATTGCATAGTGGTGGAGAAATCTGGGCTTTTAATATCCCCACCATTTGAGTAGTGTGTACATTGTACCCAATAGGTAATTTTTCATCATCCAGCACCCTTCCAGGCTCCTCTTCTGAGTCTCCAATGTCTATTAAATCACTCTGTCCGACCACACATTACCATTTCTTAGCTATCACTTATAAGGGAGAATATGTGGTATTTGGTTTGTTGTTTCTGGGTTACTTCACTTAAAATAATGGCCTCCATTCTTACCCAGATTGCTGCAAAAGACATCATTTCATTCTTTCTTATGGCTGAGTAGTACTCCATGGGACATGCATACATGTGTGTGTGCATGTGTGTGTACCTCTATGTGTATATGTACCACACAGAGGCCACTACATTTTCTTTATCCACTCATCAGTTGATGGGCCTTTTAGATTGGTTCCATATCATTGCAATTGTGAATTGTGCTGTGATATGGCAGCATATGGGTACAGTTGTCTTTTTTATGGAATGACTTCTTTGGGTAGCTTCTCAGTAGTGGGATTACTGGATCAAATGGTAGATCTACTTTAGTTCTTTGAGAAAGCTTCGTGCTTTTTTCCATATATATTGTCTGAATTTACATTTCCAGCAATAGTGCATATGCTTTCCCTTTTTGCTGAATTTGTACCAGCATCTATTGGTTTTTTATCTTCTTTATGATGGCCACCTGATAGGTTTTAATTTGCATTTCCCTAATGATTAATGATGTTGAACATTTTTATATATATATTTTTGTCATTTGTGTCTCTTATTTCAAAAAAAAGTTCATGTCTTTTGCCACTTTTTAATGGGGTTGTTTTTTTCTTGACTTGATTGAGTTATTTATAGAATAGTTCTTTATTTATTCATTTTGTCAGATGTACAGCTTGTGAATATTTTCTCCCATTCTACAGGTTGTCTGTTTATAGATTATGTATTTTGCTGTGTAGAAGTATTTAGGTTAATTAAGTCACATTTATTTATTTTTGTTTTTATTGTATTTGTTTTTGGGGGTCTTAGTCATAAATTCTTTAGCTAGGCCAATGTCGAGGATAGTTCTTCTTAGGTTACCATTAACATTTTCATGGCTTCAGGTCTTACAGTCAAGTGTTTAATCCATCTTGAGATAATTTTTGTATATGGTGAGAGATGGGGATAAAGTTTCATTCTTTTACATAAGGCTATCCAATTTTTCCAGCACCATTCATTGAGTATCTTTCTCTAAATGTATGCTTCTGTCTGCTCTGTTGAAGATCAATTGGTTATGGGTATGTGGCTTTACTTCTGGGTTTTTTATTCTGTTCCATTGATCTATGTATCTACATTTATGCTAGTATCATGCTATTTAGGTTTCTGTAGCTTTGTGGTATAAGTTGAAGTCAGAGAATATAATGTATCTAGATTTGTTCTTTTTGTTTGGATTGCTTTGGCTGTTAATGCTTTTTAGTGGTTCCATATTAATTTTAAGGTTGTTTTTTCAAATTCTGTGAAGAATGTTGTTATTTTGATAGGAATTACATTGAATTTGGAGATTACTGCAGGCAATATGGACATTTTAACAATATTGATTTTTCTAATCCAAGAGCATGAAAATCTTTTCCATTTGCTTGTGTCATGTACAATTGCTTTCATCAGTATTTTGTATTTCTTATGGAAGAGATCTTTAACCTCTTTAGTTAAGTGTATTCTAGGGTATTTTATGTATTTTTTCGCAACTAATCTAAATGGGATTGAATTCTTGATTAGATTCTCAGCTTGGTTGTTATCTTTGTATGGAAAAGCTAATGATTTGTGTTATCTTGAGTTTGTAACCTGGAATATACCAACTTTATTTGTCAATTCTAAGAGTCTTTAATATTTTCTAGATATAAGATCATATATTCAGCAAACAGGGATAATTTGACTTCCTTTTTTCCAGTTTGGATGCCCTTGTATTTCTTTCTCTCACCTGACTGATCTGGCTAGGACTTTTAGTACTATGTTGAACAGAAGTGGGGAAAGTGGGCATCCAAGTCTTATTCCAGTGCTCAGAGGTAAGGCTTTCCACTCTCCCCATACACTCTGATGTTGGCCGTGGGTTTGCCCTACATGGCTTTTATTATTCTGGGGCATCTACCTTCTATGCCTAGTTTTTAAGAGGTTTTATCATGAATGGTGCTGGATTTTATCAAATACTTTTTCTGCATCTATTGAAATGATCATCTGATTTTTATTTTTAATTCAATTTGTGTGGTGAATCATTTATTGATGTGTTTTTGTTGAATCATCCTTGTATTCCTGGGATGAAACCCACTTAAGATTGGTGAATTATTTTTTGATATACTACTGGAATCCATTTGCTAGTATTTTGTTGAAGAATTTTGCTTTTGTGTTCATGAGAGATAATGGTTTGTAGTATTCTTAACAAACACTTATAGAACGTTGTACCCCCAAACTGCAGAATATAAATTCTTCTCATTAGTATGTGGAACATTTTCCAAGATAGACCACAAACAAGTCCTAGCAAGTTTGAAAAAAATCAAAATCATACTATGTATATTCTCAGGCCACAGTAGAATAAAATTAAAAATCAATTCCAAGAACTCTCAAAACTACACAAATACATGGAAATTAAACAGCAAAAACAGTGCTAATAGGGAAGTTCATAGCACTAAATGCCTACATCAAAAAGAAAGATCACACATTAACAACCTAATGTCACACCTCATGGAACTAGCAAAACAGGAACCAAACCCCAAACCCCAAAGTGCAGAAGGCAATAAATAACAAAGATCAGAACAGAACTAAGTGAAGTTGAATTTAAAAAATACAAAGGATCTATAAAATATGAAGTTCCTTCTTTGAAAAGATAAACAAAATTGACAGACCACCAGTTAGATTAATCAAGAAAAGAAGAGAGAAGTTTCAAAGCTCAATCAATCATAAATGAAAAAAGGAGACATTATAACTGACACCAAGGAAATACACACATCCAGGACCACAATGGACACCCTCTATGCACACAAACTAGAAAATTTAGAGAAAATGGATAAATTGTTGGAAATGAGTTACTTTCCCAAGCTTGAATTGCAAAGAAATAGAACTTCTGAACAGACCAAAACTGAGTAGCAAGACTGAATCACTAATTAAAAATCTCCCAACCAAAAAGCTCAGCGTCAGACAGATTCATAGCCAAATTCTACCAGATCTATGAAGAAAAACTGATAACTATCCTACTGAAACTGTTCCATAACATCAAGAAGGAAGGAATCCTCCCTAACTCATTCTATGAAGCCAGTATCATCCTAATGCCAAAGTGAAGGGCTTTTGACCAGAGAACTGTGTGATTCAAAAAGCTTCAGTATGGCTACTTTGTGGAGTTTAGAACACTGAGTCAACCTGATTTGCTGATGTAGTGGCGTGTGGGGGACCAAAGACAGATCCTGTATTTTTGGTCCCTACTGCTGAGTAACATGAAAGTCTCTTCTGCTATGGCTTCCAGGGCAGCATTTTTTCCTTTTTTCCTATTCTATGTTTCTGCTTTGTTTCTTCTATTCCATTTCTTTCTATGTTGTCTTTGTCTGTTTTTCATTTCTTTCTGTTTCGTTTATTTTCCTGTTTCATCTGTTTTACTTACGTCCTTTTCTCGGGTTTTTCTTCTCTCTGTGTTTTCTTCCTCATTCCCTCTCACTGCTTCAACTCAATCTTGAATATACCCCCAAGTTCATGCTTCTAGCCTTAACCTCTTTCATGAGCTCTGGTACTATTTCCAGCTCTTTACTGACAAAGTCACAATCATTCCCTCAGTCACCCAGGCTAGAGATTCAGTGTTTCTGTTGGACTAGTACCTTTGTAACAATATAAAGAAAGTTTCTGTAACAAGGATTCTCCTTGGAAAAAGCCCAGTGGTGCATGTTTGCAAGAAATGCTTGGAGAAGTTAATGGAGATAGGTGATGAGTACCTCTCAAGAGTGCTTGGATAACACAGTGTGGCAGTTGAGCTCCTTCATAAGTTGTAGAATTCCTGTTAGGAGATGAGCCCTTGAGTATGACCTTGGGAGGTCCGGGTATGCAAAATCTGGAGGAGAAGTCAGGGCAGACTACATTGCTTTGCATAATAAAGGACTGATAAATTTTAAGTTCTCAGGAAAAAAATCTGTAAGTAGGAGATAGATATTAATGAGGCTAGACTCTATATGAGGGAATGAAGAGAGAAAAAAGCAAACTAAAATTTGAAATAAATCTTGTGGTAGGCCTGGGTGTGAAAAGATTGGAATAAGACAGCATCTGGTTGGGAATTTTGAAGCTACTGACTACTTGACTGTGCAAATATAAAGAAAATCCCCATTTCTGTTTTCTTTATAAATCTTGAGCAGAGACCTCAGTATGCACTCATGGTTTTTATGAGACTGAATTCTATGGAGACTTTCAACAAATGCTGAGTCTTAAATGGAGAAACACTAGGTGAAGAAATGTGTTATTAAAGATGGATGGTAAGCCAGTAAAATTTGCGGTGTCCTAACTTTCTCTGTACATTTTAGTAATGGAGTGAGACCAAGCACCTAAAAATCTAAGGTATTCTATTTCTTAGGAAACCACAAAAAGAGTTCTTTGGACTTTTCAGTTCTTTTAATCCATTTTGGCCTCTGATCATCTCAGTTTATTATGATTTTTGCTCTCAGCTGCTGTTCTTAGCTTACCTCTCTTGAAAGAACCCAAAGAATAGAACTCTTATGAGTTCTTATGACACTTGCCCTTTATTACCTTTGTCCCAATTCTTTTGCCTTCTGCTTTTTTAACTGGCTCTCATCTGACTTGGTGCTGGTCAGCTTCTTCCATTTCCTGCTGTTAGATGGCAATTTTATTTTGCAAGTTTCTTAAATATGAGGGGAACTATAACTCTCTAAAGATTATGCTTTTGTCTACAATATACGAAATATGTAGGGAGTCATGTACCTAACTCTCTAAAGGTTTTGTGTATGTGTTTGCTTTAAGGGAGTGTACTGGTTTTCCCTTGCTCACCCCTTTAAATTTCAAGTATACCATTTTCCTCTTACTTGTTCCTTTCGATTTAAATTTCCCAACAGATATTCCAACACTGTGAGGCTTTGTTAGATTTTCCTTGAAATAAAGAAATAGACACATGCCAGTTGTGTTGGTTCTTATATAGATGCATAGATGTGAGAAGAGGGGTACTGACGCCAGCAGGTGAGCCATGGGTTGAAACATCACACAGGCGCCATCTTGGCAGTTGCACAGTGACTCTGGCAGGAAGGCATTCTCAGCGGCGGTTGCCATTTGTCCTTGCCTCTTCTTCCATTTGTACTTCTCTTTTTTCCTGTTGCATTTTCTGATGACCTTTCCATCTGCTCTGAATCTCTTCTAAATCATGATTTCTATTTAATAGTAGCTTCTGCTACCTTATGGCTTCTGCCACCTCACAGCTTTGGTTTGCTATCTATTGTGTTTTCAGAGTATGGTGGCACAGTGCTCTCTGTAGCTCTCTCTACATGTCACATCCACATTCCCTCAGGTGAAGAGCTGATCAACTAGTTTAATATTCAGGATATAATGATGCTGTTGGTTAGAGTTTTTATACAGAATCACCACAGTGGGTTTCCATGATATCCATTCCCAAAGTAGCTGACTTTGCAACAGTTGCTAATCCAGGTGCAAACATTTAGAATACAAATTTCAGCAATAGAGACCTCAAAATGCTGAATAATGCAGGTCTGAGTAATTGGGTGTGGATTCTTTACTTGGAAGATGACCATGGGTCATCAATTCACTGGATAGATAATTATTTACCAATTTTTGTTTAATAAAAAAATCTTTTTATTTGTTCATAGATTGTACCTTATAGGCTAGGGTCAATTGAAGACCTAAGTTATCCTTTCCAGTTGCTCTGTATGGGCAATAATGTATAGGATAGCATTGATGTGTCATGATGTATAGGATCATGATGTATAAGGTAGCAAAGAATCACAGTGCTGAAAGGGGTCTCAGAAATCATCTCATCCAGCAGTCATCATCTCATTGGTTTCCGCTTACACTCATTGTTGAGGACCCTAGAGAGCTTTAGATTATGTGAGCTCTACAGAGGTACAAGTGAATCTAAGAGTAGAATGTGAACGTTTTAAAACAATAACAGAAAATGACATGAAGTCTGTATTGACCAGTTTGATGGAAGTATTTCAGATTGCATGTGAAAACCCCACACTGTACCCCAGAAGTGCATTAATGTACATAGTTACCATTCAATAAAAAAAAGATTATGTGAGCTCTATATGTCAATGTTTATTGCATGATATTAAAAATAAAATTTCAAATATTTATTAATTCATTAAAAATAACAGTAATAAAACATTATAAATAAGAACATATTTTTATGAAAAATAACTGTATTAATGAAAAAAGTAGCATTGTCTTGCTTTTTTTTTGTAAATTTTTTGAGGTCTGGATTAATGTTTTTATGAAAGATAACTGGATTCTCATATCTGTTTCTGCATTTAATCTCTTATGATAGACTATGTCATTAGCTTCTAGAAAACACCATCATATACCTGTGAGTAAATGAGAATGAAAAAGGCAAAAGAGCTTTAATCTCAGAGATACCCTGAAAGGATTTTTTAGACGTCTAGGATTTTGGAGTTACATTTTGAAAACCTTTGGATAATTTCATTTACAGAGGAGAAAAAAGTGGCTCAGAGAAGTAAAGTGACTTGTCTGGGGTGAGTCAGTGATGGAGCTGGGGTTGGAACTCATGTTCCTGTATGGGATCACTGCATGGGTTTCCATGATATCCATTCCACACTTGTAATCATCAGGATTCAAGTACCCTGCCCACATTGTGATCCAAAGACTCAACAAAATGCCAGGTCTCTGCTTGTTACCTGCCATGAAAACCTGGCTTCAGATGAATTCCCAGGCTTTGGGAGTTGAAGAAATTGGTGTACTCACACAACCCTCCAGAAAGAGCACAGGATAAGAACATGTGATCCAGGAGATCTTGTCCTTGTTTTTTCATCAGTTGGTATATGCTGCTCTAAAGCTTTATGTGCTGGAGATTCATTATAGAAAAATAAACCAACACATTGGAACACAAAAGGACATGATTAGTTCACACCAGTCCCTTCTCAGCATGTCCCAAGTTAGATCAGATGGGCAATTCTAGAAGCACCAGTCTCCATTATTGCCTTTAATTTCCCCACGGTCCAGACCAACATTGTCCTTTCTCTTTGTTATGCTTTTGGCAGAAAGTCATTCCCTCATGGTTATACTTAATTGGAATCCAATCCAAAGGGGGATGAGATGGGCTGCCATGTTGTGGCACTTTCCTGAGCTAGTTCTTTGGGGAATACCTGTGTTCAGTTGATAAAATGATGTAATATAAGACTTATTGCACAGTACATGGTTTTAAGGGAGGAACGTGATTTTAAAAGTCTGTAAAGTTTGATTTTAATGAAACAAAAATTGTATTTTTATTCAAATGTTTACTTGAATATACAGGTATGTATATATATAATGTGTATACTATACATGTATATAGTGCACTTGTGTATGTCTGTGTGTAGACATGTACTTTTCATCTCAAAGTTAAATGATCTCTAGATAATTATGGTAGTGAACCCTCTCTTCACTTCTTAGAGCAAGTGAATGTGATTTTTAGAGAAATATCCAAAAAATATTGAAATCACTGAAAAATATTGAAATCATTGCATGATAAAGTTGAAGTATAAACTGGAACTTTCATTTTATTGACAGGCTCTAAGTATGTGCATCTTAACACATTAAAAGCCTTTGGATTATTTGAATAAATAATTGATTTCTGAAAGTTTTCAAAAATCAAAAATAAAATGCTATGTGTGTATCAAGTAGATTATTTTCCCTTTGGACTGAGGAATTCCATGTTGTGTAATCCTTAGCCTTTATGCCTCATGATTTGAAATGTAAGTGCCTATGTACATTATTTCCATCCAACAATATTGATGCTTAGCTCATTCATCCCTGTGTTGTAAGGTGGGGCTATCCTTTCTTCCAAAGGGAGTTGGAGAAAATAACTGGACAGCATTCTATTATTCCATTTTCTATTTTTTTTTGATTTCGTGGAGAATTCTAATCTTCTCAGATGAGTGGAATTGCAACCCTTTTTGCTTGACAGCCAAAAACAAACCCCAAGCTGTCCAGAAGATCGAGTGCCATTTTATTCCTCTGTTGAAATTCCTGGTGATATGGGCAAAACATCAGGAAATTCTCCTGAGAGAAGACTTTCTGAGCCTTCATAATATCAGGGCTGACATTTCCAGTTCATGTACCATAAGACTTTTTCCTTGCAAATATGATACTAATCAACTTTCCTTACCAAAATAATTATAAAGGAATAGCCCACCAGCCAATCTCAGAATGTTTTTCTGCTTTTTGAGATTTGTTGTTCGAAGTTTTTACAAGAATTTAGGAAGTTCCTTAGATGCCTCTTTAAATCTTATTCTCTATGTCCCCCAACCCTTGGGTACCACTAACCCCCTAATTATAATTAATCATTCCCTTGGTTTTTTATTTGCTGATTTTTAGCTTTATGTAAATGGATCATGCCCTACACATTTTTCTGTGACTTTTTCCTGAAATGTTATGCTCTTAAGATGCATCCATTGCTGTAAATTCGTCATGTTTTAAAATTAAAAGAATCATAACCACCAGCCTCAGGTACGTGGGCACTTCACTTTCACCTTATAAAAAAATAAATCGCATGAAGTTTTTTGTTCCTTGACTGCTTATTCCTGTCAAGTTGTAGATGCTATGGTTTATTTTTATTTCATAAAATCCAATTCTATCTACTCATGATTAGTCGAGAGGCATTCTAGTGTTGTCACTTATCAACCTCAAGCAAGCAAATCTTTAAAAATCCATGTTTACTTATGATTCGGGCATGTTTCCTTTGAAAAGTTAGTTAAAAATTGGTTAGAAATATTTTAAAGTATTTACAAAAAGGGTAGAATGTGAAAGAATGGAACAATACTATTTATAGTTTTACATTTGCTAACAGCAAAAAGGAAGAAAGAAAGACATTTTTACAAGTTTGGACACCTAAAAAATCCCAGTGACAATAAATAGGTCCTTGACAATTGTGAATGCTGGGCTAGTTGCATTAAAGCAATGAAGGAGCTAATAGCAGGTTCGCCACTGGGTTTGCATAAATCATCGACTAAACACAGAATGGCGCTGTAAGGGCAGGCCAGACCCCAAGCAGCCACAAGCTTCCTCCTTGCCTGGAGACCATGAATCTTCAGCATTGTAGAAATATTGGAAATATTATTTTTTTGTCACCTTAAATTGCCTAAACCCTTTAAATATATATTTAAATAGTAAATACATTTAGTTTAAAGTTTAATACACATTTTTCTTAAACTAACACTGCCATTATTATATGTAAAGTGTGCATGATTAGATGTGAGCTGTTTGGCAGCTTTGAAATTAGGGTATATATTTGAAATCTTAAATGGAATTGACCTTTCGTATCACTTTTGAATAGGTGCAATATGACTACTGTGCTAACTTCTGGAATCTTTTCAGTTATTATATAATTCTTCTAATATGGTACCATTAAACTTGTAGGAGGTGGAAGCCATTACAAAAAGCCCATTTAAGTTTGTTAAAACTCTTATGAAAATGATTTATTTAATTTCCACATATAAATAATATAACCCCAAAGCAGGGAAGGAGTTACTAAAATGTAATTCTGTACTAAATTAAAAGAGTGTTTTCATTTTGCCTCTTATGATGGTTGAATAATATATGCTGTACTAAGCGGATGTCTGGTATAAAGAACAAAGATCAAGAAATGAATGTTTGGAACAGTAAATTATATGTTAAAAATCTATAAATAGATTAATAAATATATTCTTGCATGTAAAAAGCAGAGAATTGCAGGCTACAAAGGAGCTTATCCCAGTGGTGCAGGTTTGAAATCACTTTTGGAGCACCATACGTTTTACAGCTCTTGCATATGAAACTTCAGTTTCTATAAAAGAAGTCCTTTTGGGAATGTATTTATTTATTTATTTTATGTCCCATTTCATTCCAGAAATTATTTTAAGTGACATATATATCTTCTGTTCAGTTTAGTGTGGCAGAATTTATACTGGAGGTAATCAGCGAGGAGAGAAAATGAGAGTAGGGAAATGAAAGCCAGGGACCAAGGATTCACAAACCATGTGCCCGCAGTCCTGTGTACTTGCTAGCCTGTTTCCTAGCATTGTCCCACAGACATGTCTCTGAGTTTCCTTGCAACCACAGCAAGAGGAAAAGGAGCTTGCTTATGTGACAATATAAAAACAAGTTTTATGCCTGGGACCAGTCCAGGGTTTTTCTGATTCTGAGAGCTGGGAAAGTTTCTTTCCAACTGTGATAGCTGACTGATTCCCCCCAAGTCTACCCTATTTTTCTGTGCATATTTTTTGTGTCATGTGTAATGAGTAAATAGTTCAGAGAGCAGTGGCTCTCCTCAGCTCCAAGATCCTGATGACTACTTTTGAGCAATAGGAGCCCCAGACAGGCAGAGTTAAGGCAATGCCATGACAAAGAAACCCAATCATAATTCGGTGGGCTAAAAATAATGGAAGGAAACATTGTTTCCTTTGGATGTCACACTCTGAGGTGAGCGTTCCTGGTTTGGGGATGGCTCTGCTGTACATTCTGAGATTCAGGTTTTTGTTCATGTGGCTCCACCATTCCTCTGGGGGTCACCATTATCCTCATAGGTGATACTAGGTTGCTGTGGGATCTGGCCAGTGACCAGTGGCAATGGGAAAGCATTAAGAAGGCTACCCAGTCTCAAGGACTAGCCTTGGAGGTGATATGTTTTGCTTTTGTTCATAGTTCATTGGTAAGGATTGTCACATAGCCACCCCAAATTTAGGAGGTCCTGGGAAATATAGACAAACCATGTTCTCAGGTATGGAGGACAGCAGATATTGGCAGAAGACTATCAATCTTCCAGAAGAAATATTTTCAGAGAAACACTCTGGGGTCTTATCCATCAGTTATATAACGTGTAACATATTACACTAGATTTTGGTGATCTAACTTTAAGAGGAATGTAGAGAAACTAGAACTAAATTTATTCTTCTGTTTCCCATTTCTATATCTGCTGCTCATTCCTTCCTTAATTTCTTTTAATGTTACTTTCTAACTTTTTGTACTTCCTATTCCCATTCTATGTTTTCTTTCTTAACCTCTATATCCAGTTCATTACAAATTTTGGTAATATCACCCCTGTAAAATGTCCCAAATCTATTCTTACTTGTTCATTTCTACCATCACTGGCCCAGGGTAGGCACTTCCTTATTCTTGCCTTCATAGTAGCTCTCCTGGCTTGAGTCTCCTCCCTGGTCATCCCATTCTACACAATTACTCTGTGTCCTCCTTACTTCTGACAGAGAAGCTGTATTTTCAGGAATCCATGCTCAGGAATCCAAAGATGAAACAGATAAGAAAGCTGACCTCAAGTAACTTATCATTTAGGAGAAGGATGAGGCATACACACAAAAAACTATGCTGTTGGGTAAATAGTGAGTGATGAGTAGATATGTTTGGATCACAAGCTTTCTGGTAGACTACCCATCAGAGAAACTATGATATCAAAGTCTTATTTTTTTTGTACTTCCTTGGAAATACAATATTAGGAAAGAGACTTGGGGCTTGAGTCCTCTAAACTTCAGGACAAAAATAATAATAAGTGAATAAAATGGCCAATTTTGCTTTTTAGTGTAATGCCACAAGAAGATCCCCAAGGCACGGTTGTGGTTGATATTATACTATCCCCTGGCTTAATCCCTGAGGATTTGACCTATGTTTCTTGACAGGGAAGTAGTGAACTTAAAAAGTCTAAAATTTGGGCAAGAAAGGGATTTTTAATTTCCCTTTAGAACATCTGAAGCTTTATGAAATAATTTTCATGCTGGTAGAGAAAGCTCTCCTGATGGTCCCTGGAAAAGTAAATCTGGGTATGAGAACTGTAGCAGGTGCACTGTGCACCATGCCCAGGAAAAGGAGCCCATGGATGTTCTCTCCCTTGACTTAGTAGGGCACTGGGTAGAGGCATGAATCCTTCTGGCAAATAGGTTTTATTTTCATAGAAAATACAAATAGTTATTTACACGTTATTTCCCCCTATGCTAAATCATACGCTTATTGAGGAAGTGGCCACATTGTCATATAGGATGCTTTTGACTACTAGTAATTAAAAAAAAAAACCTATTTGGCTTAAAAGAATTTATTAGCTTATATAATAGGAAGTCCTGAGGTTGGGCAGCCCCAGCATTGGCTTATTTAGTGGTTCAATAACATCAACAGAGACCCAGTTTGTTTCTAACTTTCCTTAATTTCTAAGCAAGTCAGCTTCCTTCATAGTTGAGTGAAAGGATGACAGAAAAAACATCTTCTAGGCTGTGGAATGGTAGGGACTAAGGCACGGAGTCTGGATACACCACAGGGCATGTATAGGAAACAATTTTTTTTATTTGACTAAAATGGAGAAATTCATGGGAACTATATTGAAAAAAACATATGATGGAGGCAGGCATTGTAGAACCCTGAATGTGAAACTAAGAGTTTTGGACTTCATTCCACAAGCTATGTGTATATTTTAGCAGGGACTGTGATAGAACCAGCAAAGGGTAGTAGGAAGATACCTCTGGCCAGCAGGGTAGACTGGGCAGTGAGGACCCTGAGGTGGCCTATACGAGGAGGAAGGCTGAAGTCACAGCAGAAGCCAGTGGAAATGAAAGTGTGAAGCACGAGAGAGGAAGGGGCAAGGCCAAGAGAAGTGAAATACAAACGTGAGCACAGAGACGCAATTGACAGGATTTGTCCTATGGTTGGGTCGGTGAGGTGGAGGGGGCGATACTGAAGCATCAAAATGAATTAGAGATGTTATTAAGATAAATAGGAAAACATCGGGAAATGTATGGGAAACATCCTCTGGACCACGTGTTTTATAACAGTATAGCAATTTACTTCTGGGTTTTATTATCCCATTCTATAAATGAGGAACCTGAGGCTGGGGAAGAGGTTGAATAAATGTTCACATGATTAAGTAATTAGAAAATGGAATAGCCAGAATCTTAACTGGGCATTCCTAATTTCAAATCTCATGCTTTATCTACTCTAAAGAGGAAGCAAGGAGCTTAATTTTGTCTTTATTGATTTTGCTGTACTGCTCGAAGTAGTCAGTGGCTCTACATTGCCCTAGAGAACAGCCCGACCACTATTGCCTGACACCCAAGGGCACACAACCTCTGACTCCCACTTGCTTTTCCAGCCTTATCTTCCACTACAATCATTTTGTGTCCTTACTACATCTACCGAATGATGATGATGATTTGGAATCCCCTAAGGACATCAAATGCTTTCTCGTCTTTGTTTTTTGCTTATATGATTTCTTTTCCTGAATTTACTTCCTCAATTCCTCTTCCTATGGAAATTACGCCTATTCATTTCCTCTATCCATCTTTTTCTGATTATTCATTTTTATTCACTCTGGACTCCCAATTACTTTATTTGTAGCTAGCTTTGTGATACATCATTTATACTATCTTCCTGACAGAGCTGTAAGATCCTTAAGGGCAGGGATTAGTTTTATCAGCCTTCATAATCTATACAGAAGTCTCGTAAGACCATATGCTCATAGGAAGTGAAAAACAGAGAAGAAAGACAAAAAGAAAAAATGGAAGAAAATAAAAGGGAAAAATGACACAGAAAATAAAAAGAAAGTAATTTGAAGGTTATACACTGGCAAAGTATATTTCATGTTTATTAAAAGAATTGTATTTATTAAAGGATGGGAAATACCTCTTGAAGGAAGTCCTCTGTCACTTGAATGTTTTATTTTAGGGACGAGAAGGCTAATGATTAGTTGAATTACTGTTCCTAAAATTCAGGAAGAGACTTATGTATAAGAAGTCAAGTCCAGCTATTTTCCATGGTCAAGAGAATTTTAACAATAGAAAACAGGTTTATAGAAGAATAGATTCCAGTCCAACTTAAGGAAAACCTGGCCAAAGTTTTAGAACTGAAAAGATCCTCAGTAGTCTTCTAGAACAACATTATAGTGAGAAATAAAGCCACAACATGAAACGAAATACAAATTTCCCAAATACCCCTAGAGATCTTTATGGGAATTGGTAACAATATATTCTGAGAGATTCTTTCCCCCTGTGTGATTCAAACTACATCATGTTCAATTTATTTGCTTGTGTGTCTCTCTACCTCACTAGGAGAAGGGGTGGGGTCTCAGTAATCTTTGTTTTCCCACAGCTTAGCACAAGGTCTGGTGCATGGTAAGCATGTAATCAATATTTGTTGAATGAAATTGTACATGAAAAGCTCAGCCATGACACAGGCTTGGAGGATCCCAAGCAGCTTGTATTCATAGCTGTATTAAATGGTCTGAAAAGTTTGGAAAAATTTAGCTTTGTTTAGCCAATGCTTTAAAAGTTTCAATAATACGACAGTTAATACACTACCAAATTTTGTTTTTATTTACTGAGCGTAATTCTTGCCTCTAAAGAGGAGACAGGTTTATACAACATGTATCCTTCCTTCAAGAAGTTTGTTGTCCCCCACAAAACCTTGCCAGGGGAGATATGAACCAATTCTAAGAAATGAAAGCTGGATTGTAGATAACTGTAGTTCAACCTTGATTAAGAAACCTGCTGGAAATGGAGTTTCTTTATAACCAAGGTATGAATGAAGCAGAAATAGAGGTGTTTAGTTTCTGGACGACATCAAACCCTCTCCTTTTTGTAACCTTCCAGCTGAAATCACACAAGATTGTTACATACACGTGTTGACGTTTGCATTCCGACGTGAATGAGTCTTACCTTCACAGACGATTGCCTTCTAGCAATTTAAATTTTAAACTTTAATTAATGAAAAGCTTTGCCTTCTATTAAAAGAGCTTCATGAACTAGCAAAAAGGTATAGACATTTACATAAATGCATATCTATTTCTGTCTGGCTGTCTATTTGTCTATCATCTCTCTATATTTGGCTTGATGGGTAGCAGGCCCTTTGGGATTCCATCCGTGGTCTCTTCCCCAGAATAGCGCTCTTCTCTCTCATGGGGGACTTGGCTCTTCCTGCTGAAGATGATCAGTGAAGCATCTTGGGAAAGAGGAGGCTGTGTGTGTTTATCCTCAATTCTATCAGGGGCTTGTGCTCAGTACTGTTTGAGCTCATGTATAGCAGCTTGCAGGCACTTTCCTGCCTTTTCTTCTTTCCCCTTTTTCTTCCCTTTCTAGTCTAAATGCATATCAGATACAATCAGTAACTCACCTAATCCTAGCCAAATCACTCCCTTCCTTTCTCTGCCCTAAAATGCACATTTTTTTAATGGTCCTTAATACCCTTGATATTCTTTTGGTTCTGTGCACTTTTGCACAATTCCCTTACCATTTTGACATTTTGAAATGCACATTTATATCTCTAGCATTAATTTCCACCTTGGAAATTTATTAAATCCCATGCAAATATTAACTAAAAAGACATGGCTCCAAACCCCAGGTGTTGAAGGTATGGGAAATAAGTTTTTAAGGAAGAAATGTGTTATCAATTAAAAATGCCCTACATTAATGAAGGAATGAATACACGGTGATAAGAGCTAATTGTGGGGTACATATGCTCAGAGTCTCTGAGAAGCAGGGAAGTGAGACCTCAGTCAGGGATGCTATAATACCTGGAGGCTCCCTGGCTAAGCAATCCTGATACAAGGGCTTTGAGGATAGGTACAAAGAAGCTTGGTCCAAATCACAGCCAATGTGGCATCACAGGTGTAGTTGTTGTTACCCATATTTTCTGAAAAGTTGCTCCTCATTTAGGAATACCCCTCAGAGTAGGAACTGGCATGACTGACTTCAGGTTTTTTCACTGGGAATGTGGGTAGATCGTCTTTGCATCTAGGATTCAATCAGGCATGAATTCAGAGTACACTTGAATTACATCTTAAGTAGATAGAATGAACACACCAATTACATTCTTTTAGTAAACTAAATTAATACAGATTTAGTATTCTTTTATTAAAGGGTTTTTTTTTGGGGGGGGAAGGGAGCTCAGTCAACTGAAACTTTCTTTTTCAAAAAGCTCTGCTTTGCATAAAACAGCTACATCATAAGGAGGGGAAAAAAAAAACGATGAGAAGAAAAGCAGTAGCCATGGTTTGGGAGAGAAATCGAGTGAGCGAAACTAAGGGCATGTGAAGAACAGTCAATATCCAGCAACAGCAGCAAAACAGTTTCAATTTTCTGGATTATTAATTCAAATTCACACGCACATGCCAGTTAAAATTAAAGGCCTCTTTTTACTGCACTAGTTTAAATTAAAGATTATATTCTGCTCCACAAGTCTGAATTAAATAGCTTATTTTGCACACCAAGCTCTCATTTTAAAGCTAATAAAGAAAAGACATAGCATGTACGTGCAAGCTCGAGACAGGAAGGGTCTAAATTACTACACCTGTTTCACTTGGGAGCTACTTTATTAGTGTTACAAAACTTGGCTTTCAATTTGGCACTCAGAAGCACATTTAGAACAAGCATTTCTTTGTTTTGACAGAGAAGCCGTGGTAAATGAATGACGTTTGAGCTAGGTGTGAAATGTGAAGGTACAAAATTAACTGGTAAGGTAATTACTGTTCTAATTCTGCATAAACAAGCGTTTTGAAAATCATTAATAGTTCAGGGAAATAATGTTAGTGATTAAATAAGGTGGCTTGCATCACTGAGCACAACTAAGCTCCTTTAATTACATTTGAAAGCAAGGGAAAGCAGCTAATTAAAATTAGCACAAGGTTCCTGAATGACCAGCACTGTATTGTTGCTCTAACCTGTATAATTGTGTGTTTATTAATATGTCTTCATTTTCCCTCTCGAGCATTTAACAAAATTATTTAAAATAACTAATAACCTTTAAGGAGTAAATGTGACTGAATCCAGTTATCAAAATGAATACTTCAGGCCCAGCTCAGGCCAACCATCAATCGCCTTTCTCAATGCCCGTGAGCACAGTGGGAGTGCCATGGTTAAAACTCAGTGAAGAGATGCCCTGTGCTTTGTGCCTTTGGAGGGTGGCATCCCAAGCAATGCTTGGATGTTATTAGGGGCTCTGGCTTGGTCCTTCATTGTCACTTTAAGACAAAGAGAAATGTAATTTTGGATTTACATGTCTCACTTGTCGTCAGTTTTCAGTGTCATTCATTCATTTAGGCATTTAATCCATCCACTTGTTCATAAACGTTGTTTCTCCCATAAGTGTTTATCAAGCTTTTAGCACAGCTTCTGAGGTTACAGAGATAAAAATGACATGACTGCAGACAGGACTACCTATATCATTTGTGTGACCTAGTGCAAAATAAAATGCAGATTTTTTGTTGTTGTTCAAAAATGATTGAGAATTCCATGACAGCAACAACAGATCATCAAGACAGGCCTGTGTGCATCTGTGTGTGGGACCCTGTGCAACTATAAAAGTTTTACCCACATGCAACTCAATGAGCTCATCAAGGCATAAGGATAATACTCATGTAAACAATGATAAGAAAATGTAATACCATATACAGTGATGAGGATATGGGCGGAAAAATGATTGCCCAACTGCATGAAAATGCTCTTCTGTGTGCTGGATTGCACCCATGAGGACATTATTAGCTGATGAGTCACTGCCTACTTCTACTGAGTACACTGCAGCCCACCTGCCAGATCAATATTCAATCCTTGAACATAAATTCCCCAAAGGCAGTAACCCAAGTTTATTTGTCTAGACTTAGGTGTTCAATAGAAGAATTAAAAAACATGTTAACTTTTGAATAACTGGAATGTAATTTATTATCTATTGTGATATCAGCTAACATTTTTTGGCATGCTTGTTATGTGCCAGGTACTGCTCTAAGTACCATACAAGAATGAGATTTCATTTAATGTTCAAGTAACTCTTTGAGGTGGGTACAAATATGATCCACATTTTACAGATGATCAGTTTAGGGAAGAGAAGTTAAATGACTTGAGCAAGAAACCAAGGCACAGAACTGGCACTTGAACTCAGATGGTTTGACTTGAGAGCCTATATCCTCAATCACGATGCTGAAAGATGATGAAGACAAGGATGATTTATCTGGCTAGGTCGCCTTTGTCTGCATTTCAATTTCTGTGCACTAGATAGACTTCTCAAATCATTTGAGAATCTAAAATGATTTTTGGATGTCAATCAAATAGTTTTGGACACATGAGATGCAAAAGGGAAAATGTCAATTATTTTTCAATTTCGAGAAAATAATTGTTGCTCTAGTGTTTGAATGGGGATTTATGCATCAAATAGAAATTTGTATGCTAGTGTCTTTGTCATGAGCTTCCTATGAAGTGGCCTAGTGTCCCCAGCAACGACTATCTAGTCCAGCAACTCTGGGAGAGACCAATGCTTCTCAAATTTCTTCACCTCCGACAAACGGTCTAATTGTGGGTAATACCACCTCTGAGAAGGAGGCTACAGAAAATTTGAAAGATTCTTTTTTGTGTTTTGGTTGAGAACTCTGAGTATGCATGAAGTTTACCATAAAGTAGTGATGAGATGAGCCCTCATTGTCACTCTGTCAACCAGAGTTGTTTTTTTTTTTTTTTTCTTTTTTTGAAGAGTGATTACAAGACTTGGTATACTTACTGTAAGACCACAAAGTAAGCGGGGACTAGAATAACAAACTTTGCTTTTTGCTTTGGGGAATATGTATCCATATTACTGCTTTCAATAAGACTCTTAAGAAAATCTTTCCTTTTTTTCTTTTGTTGTGTATAAAGAAGGTTATTTCTGCATTCTCACTCCCAATTTCTTTTCTTTTCTTTCTTTACCTCCATTCTCTCTTTCTTTCTTGCTCTCTTTCTCTCTCTGTATCTCTGTCCATCCTTTTCTTCTAAAATTTTATCAGATGTAGGGATTGAGTCAAATAATACAGCACTCTCTATATTTTATTTTGGAATCATTCCATACACACTTTGTTGCTTCTTTGTTGATCCAGTTGACCACTGGTCAGATGTATTGCCTCAGTCCATCACAACAGTTTTGATGCTTTTTCTTCTATGTGGACACATGTCAACAAGATGCACATTAATTTAATGGGGTGATGTAAAGGAGATGGGGATACCTGAAGCTGTGTGATGGATTTCTTGGTGATGACTTCTATTAACCAAATTTCAATTCTCATTTGCAATTAATATCTAGCCTTTCTCTGATATTTCAGTTGTATTATTTAATATCAGATGTTTTGTAGGCTGATGAGATTGAAAAACTCTGCAACTGTATCATACCTTTCAGTCCTATTTTCTAAATTATCCAAACACATAGCAATAAATAAAAAAAGATTCCCAATACAGCATATTTAGACATCTTTAGCTATTTGCTCAATTGAAAAGTAAACTATCAAAAGTCATAAAAACTAAAATGGGGAAGGAATCATTAGGATGACAAGTGCTTTTAAATTAAATGAAACATTTGAAATGTTCATTGATAATCCCAGTAATATGAGTTCTACTTTACTTTCCTATCCTATTTTTTAAATCTACTGCTCAGAGGGCCTTAATACTTACATTCCTCATTTGTTTTATTAATTTTGTTGAGTACCTAGACTGGACTTCTCCAGTAACTTATCTGAGCTTTAAGCTTCTGTGCTATTTCCATCAACATTTTTTAACCCATTGGCTTGTTTCTCTGCAGTTTGGCTGAAGATAAAAACATCTTCCTAATTGTTAATTCCGATGTTTTCACTTACTCCTCTTCCTTCTTGCCCTCTGCATCATTTGACACCATTGAGAATCTTGTCTTGTCTTGAAAGATCTTTTCACCATGGCTTCCAAAATACCTCCATGCCTTGGTCTGCTTCCTACCTCTCTGACTTACTCTCCTCTATCACTTTCAAAGTCTGCATCATCTTTTCCAATTGTTTGAAGACAAACTGTACCATAAAGTTTAGTTTCTGCACATCTTTCTTTGCACTTATAATCAGCTATTATAACCATGTTGATAGTTTCATCTGTGAGTTTTAGGGTGATGGCTTTTCCTTTATATCACTTTTAATAGTTTGTAGTTGTTTGTGTGATTATTGATTTCTCAGTAGATTTTTTACTACACTGAGTATGGCATTTGTGATCAGTTTTCCTCCAGCATCTAACACAGTGGGTGGAATGGAGAAAGCACTTAATAAATATTTGTTCAATGAGTGAATGAAGGATGGAGGAAAGAAGGAATAGCTTCTATGAAAGTCCTTTGTCACCTGAAACTCAGCATGTCTAAAACAAAACTACCATCATCCCTCAAACCACATCTGTGTGCAGCTCCCGAGTTTGTCAGTGACCCTGTTTTTCCTCCAGCTGTGGAGACTCTAAATCATGAAATTACTCTTAACCCCTTTCTATGTATCTGGTGATGCACTGACTTAAATGTGTTGTTTTATTTAATTCCCATGACATAACTCTGATACACACACACACAAGTATTCTTTTAGAATTGAAACAAACTGAGGCATAAGTTAAATTTTCTTAAATTCACATGACTATGAGTGGTATAGCTAGAATGTAAGCCTGAGTGTACATGTCAGACATCAGTGTCCAGACTCTGAACTATGTTTCATTTATATTTATTAACTAGAAGTTATTTATTTCCATTGCCACTATCCAATCCATTTGCTCATCCCACAATCCTGAACCATTGCAGATTTCTTAAAAAATTTCTCTTTCTCTCCCCCACTTTTACTATGGAGAGACATGCTATATACTAAAATTTATCAACTCTCTATAGCTTTCCAGGGTCATAATCCCATCATCTAAGCCTTACTTTTAGAGCCCTCTGCAATCTAATCAATCCAATCTCCAACTAAGTCTCTAGTCCAGTGGGTTTTTTTTTTTTTTTTTTTTGCAGTTTTTGGCTGGGGCTGGGTTTGAACCCACCCACCACCTCCGGCATATGGGCCTGGCACCCTACTCTTTTGAGCCACAGGTGCCACCCTAAAACAGTTTTGTTGTTGTTGTTGTTGTTGCAGTTTGGCTGGGGCTAAGCTTGCCCCTGCCGCCCTCGGTATATGGGGCGGGTACCCTACTCACTGAGCCACAGGAACTGTCCACTAGTCCAGTGTTTTTCAATCTTTTTTTAATCTCACAGCACAGTTGAATCTGTAGTTACACTTTTGTTGTACATTTAAACTACATTGATCAAAAAATAAAAAAGAATAAAAGAAAAGAATATGTTTATCGTGCTCTGAACATCTTTAAAAAGTTATTAAATTAACAATCTTTTAAAATTTTCACAGCACACCTAAGCTCCTCTCAACACACCCCAGCATATCATGGCATACTGGTTGAATATCACTGCTCTAGTCCATCACTCAGTATAGCCCCAGATACACGTTACATTCAGTAAAGTAGACTTAGCTGCTTCTCCTACCATCTAATCTTTTACCTACAGGATCAGCAACTTTTTGAGTAAATATTAATTTTATTCTAGTTCAAGTCATCTCTTACTTTTCCTACGAAGCCTCCAGTTGTTCCAGTTGGTAATCATGCCTCCTTCTGAATTTCCTGAAATATCTGTATTTATCTGATATTTATTAGAAAGCCTAGCACATCATCCCTAACAACTGTTGAACGTATGCATGTATTATTTTATTTGGAAGTTTTCTCCACAAGTCTATAACATTATTAAAGTTAGGGATCATGTCTTATGCATATTTGCATCGCAGTTTTTAATGCAGGCCTGATACATGGTGGGTTGTCAGTAAATGTTTTTGTGGTTACTATAAAAATTTTCTTTGACTCAGTCAAGATCCTCTGAATACCTAAGTATTTTATTCCACTTGTCTCAAAATTACTCTATTTTATATGAAATGAGTGCACAACTATCATTCCTCTAATTAAACTTACCAAATAATCATTGAGCACTTCTTATGTGTCAAGCACTGTATTAAGCCCTGGGAACACAAAGATAAATAAGACATGATTTCACAAAGCCTAAATGTCTCTTAGGGGGAAATGAAGAGATTCATTTGGCTATAACACAATGAGAGAAGTGTTCATGACATGATAGTGTTCTTGGAAGACAAAGAAGAAAGATATTATTTCTCCCTAGGAAAGTAATGATCAGAGGTCTTTACAGAGAAGCAAACTATTAACTTGGGCATTGGAAAAGGAGTAAGATTTTATCAGGTGAAGAATGGAAGGAAGAACATTGCTAACAGCAGACTCATCATAGGCAAAGGCTCAGGAGCATGAGAGCATGCATGTTCAGGAATTAGCAGGTAGCCCAGAATGGACAGAGCTTGAGAGAGACAAGAGCTAAAAACTCCCTCCCATTCAAATCAGTATCCTCCCATGACAACAAGCAGAGTTCTTATGTATAATAACATGTTCAGCAAATGTTCCAGGGTCCTATAACTGTTTAAACTTTTAGTTTGTTTTGACTCATACAGGAAACTTGAGCCGAGTGTCAGAGAATCACAAGGAGGTTTTACCCATGTTCTCAGGACCTAAAATAAACAGAAGTCAGTCCAAGGAAATCAAGCAGAAAAGACATTCAGAAATCAAGCTGTTTATTATGTTTCTCCCTCTTCTTTCATGAGATTCTGCAAAGATGATATATTTGAGTGAGTACCATGGAAGCAGAGAAGAGAGATGTTTGATGTTCTTTTCCAGTCATTTGGGGAAGGACAATTAAGTGAGTCAGAGTGAAAGTGAATGCAACCAGTAGCTACATTCCCTGAATCCAGTATCAGTCCTGCTCTCCAAGAGGCTTCTAGAAGGAGAAAGGAACTTTCAGGAGGCCTTTTGGAAAATAAAGACTAAGATCAATGGAAAGGAGGGAGAAGTCCCTTAAACATAGGGAAGGGGCACATGTGATACCAAGAAGAAGCTTTTCTTTTCTTTTTAATATCTTCACTGGACTGTATGTTTCCTTAGGGCAGATACTATGGTTAATTTTTTAATCATTGTATCTTCAGTATCTGTTATAAAATCTGACATAATATAAATATTTGAAGAAGAAATGATAGTACTATAGTGATGAGAAATGAAGTTGATGGGGCAGTATTGCTGCTATTAAATATCAGGTGAAGCATGTCTGTACTTTGGTAAGTAATGATTTTTGATGGGGTAGTGACTTTATTTTTTATTAAATCATAGCTGTGTACATTAATACAGTCATGGGGTACAGTGTGCTGTTTTTATATACAATTTGAAATATTTTCATCAAACTGGTTAATACAGCCTTCATGTTATTTTCTTAGTTATTGTGTTAAGACATTTATATTCTACATTTAGAAAGATTCATATGTACACTTATAAGATGAACCGTAGGCGTGATCCCACCAATCACCCTCCCTCCACCCATCCTCCCCCCTCCCCTCCCCTCCCTCTTCCCTGGGGTAGTGACTTTAAATAGTCAGAAGTGAAAAGCAGCATTTATGAAAGATTAATATAGCATTGGGGTGCAGGAGGAGGAAGATAGAAGTGTTATACCTGTGGAATAGTGTGAACTTGGAATCAGGTGGTACCAGTGGGATCAGAAGGGAAGTAACAATATAAAACATGCAATAAATGAAGAAGTATCTGAACTTGAAGATGAATTTAGTATGGGAAAAGACAGAAGTAAAGGAGTCCAAGATAAATATAGAATTTGGAGTTTCTCAAACTCAGGAAGAAACCCAAGATGACGTCAAAGTAAAGAATGTGGTAGTGGGTGGTTCAGGGCCATAGCGATAACAACAGCTAACATTTTTTGAGCATTAATATGTAGCCAGCACTATGCGATTTTGCCTTTATATACATATTATGCCCCTTAATCCCAATGATATGATTCAAATTTTACAAATGAGAAAACAAGGCAAAAAAAGGTTAAAATATGTGCTCACGGTCACACAGTCAGTGAAATGCCAGAGCCTGTATTCATAATCACTCTTCTACACTGCTGTGTAAGTTGATCAATCATATCAGTTCATACCTAGAGAGCCAGGTCTTCAAAGAGAAAGGGGACAACTCAAGTGACTCTGAAGTGGCCCACTAAACCAGAGCCTGACTTGCTGGCTACCTCTGCCAGGTCAGTCAACCCTCTTTCAGATTCTGCCTTAACTGTAAAAGAGAAAAAGCATTTGAGCTAGAAAGATCTTCAAGTCCCTATAACCTTTAAAAACATGAAAGTTGTTGTTAAAAGAACCCAGAACACATGAAATATACTAATAGAGATGCTTAAATACTTACTCCATAATTTAATTGGAGCTATAATTTACTTCTTAAATTGCATATCAATTTCCTAAGATTTTACATCTCACAATTGAACTGCTTTCTAATGTTCCACTACCTTTCCATGGAAGCCTAAATATGATTCCATCTATTTTTACTGTTTAAAATGTATATATATGTAAATTATTATTCATTGGATCCTTTTGCATCTGAGATATAAATGCTGAATCAATGTGGGAAACATCAAGTGTCTGTTTTAACCTGACTTGATTATACCTAAATATAAAATATAAATTAGCATTTTATTCTTGGTTGTATTTATTGTTGTATTATATCATGCATTAATTAAAAACATATGTGTTTTAAAAACACCTAATTTACAATTCACCTGTCTACCCCACCATAAGGTCAAAATTTGTAAAGACTGAAAGATTTACACTACATTTTTAACGAAATGTAATGTATCCTTATTGATTATTTTTTAGATTTATTATAGATTTTAGCTCAGTATTAAAGGTTTAAAAAATAGAAAATAAGCAGGCTCCCAGATGTCTGTATTTTGTAATGTTGCCAAACATCATTTTTCTAGTCTGCTGATGTGATTGACATGTAGATATGATTCGGGGGGGAGACCATTATTAATAGGAAGGAAAGTTATGACTATTGAATCATGACACTTTGCTGTTTTAAGTAATTTGCTGGCTCTGTGTTCTCAAAGAGAACATCGTTGAAATGGAGAACAGGTTAAGGAGTCTGCACCTTTTTAAAAAATCAAAACACTAATGGAATGAGACACTGAGATTTAAAATAAAATAAGTACTCAAGGGTGGAAAGTGTCAGGATGGCTACAACACCAAATCAAAGTCTGTTCCCAGATTCCCACTCCTACCGCTTCCTCACCACCCCCCTCCCTGGTTCCCGGAATGTGAACCTCCCACAGTTGTCACACAAATGAAAATTATGTCCACACGATTGACCATGAATTATCAAAGAAATTTCATTTGGTGAAATATGACTTACCCACAAAATTTGAGACACAGAACTCCCGAAACCCACTGAGAGATACTAGGGGGAGATAGCCTATAATTTATGATTGGGTTCTTTCTGTTCATTGCTCTTGGAATAATTTTCAACCTCCATACTTTGGCTTGCTACATCCTTCAAAATTCACTTCCCTCTTTAATATCACCTTTTTATTCATTCAACAAGTATTTCCTGATACTGATATGTTCTAAGTACTGATATAAAGTGGGCTCCCTCAAGACTCCTCTTTTGTGGGAAGAGATAATGTATAACGAAGTGAATAATTAAGATAATTTCAAAAGGGGTTGTTTCTGTGAAAAATAACTTGAAAACCTTAAAAAGATTCAATTAAAAATGGCTAACAATTAGTTGTCAAACCAGGTGCAGGCACAAGTATAAAATTTGGACAAAAATATAAAAATCTCTGTGCAGTTGATTTGAATTTGTCTTTGAATTTTTTCTCTACCACAAAAAAAAAATTCTAAAGTGGATATGGTTGGTGATGTATCATGCAACAAAGAAAAAATGAAATTTCAGTGACAGGACTTCTTCTCCAAAGAAGATCTTAGGTCCACATCAAATGATTGATAAATGAATATACATTTATGGAGCATGTTCAAGTAAAAATAAGTTTGTTTTTAAAATCACATTTTATGTTTTCTTACTTAAATATCATTTTTTAATGAACTGATCAAATACAGATTTCAAAACTTATTGGATAGTGACCTTCTACTGTACTGACATGAACTATGACAAAAATCAGTCAAGTTAATGTCATGGAGGGCAACATGAGGGTGGGCGAGGGGACAGCATTAGCTCTGGTGATCAATAAAGGCCTTTTCTGACACTGCCCTCCCGAACCTCATTTGCCCTTGCAGCTGTTTTAGCATGCTGAGCTGTGCCTCTGCTCCTGAATGTTCACACATGTTGGTGTTCCGCCTAGATTATTTGAATTGCCATCCGCTCTTCTTCCTGCCCTTTGGCCAGTGTCTGTGTTCCAACAGGTGAACAGGTGTTACATTCTCCCCAAAGACCTTGCTGCCTTCCTCAAGTCTGATGTAGGTGCCCCTTCTGTGAGGTCCCTCTTAACATACCTTGTGCAATTTTATAACTTCTTGCTCAACTCATCTGCATTCCCTGATGCCCTAAGCTTGTGAAGACCAGGGTCCTGGTGCATTTTATTCCCTCTTATTCTCTAGCACCTAGCACAGTGCTTGGCATAAGACACATGCCTGCCTGTCAAAGCAATACTCATAAAAAGAATGCATGGTCATGACAAATAAGTTTGAGGTGAAAGAATGGGAGAACAGACCTAATTACATAAATAGCATGAGCAAATATTTAAGATTTCTGAAGCATTTTCAGTAGCATTTTGCAACCACACTTTTGTGCCACATGAAAGAAGAACCAACGGATGCTTTTGAAGGAACCACCAAGCATCGTGTGACAAACTTATAGTGAGGGGAATATACTAACTACTTCATCTATATATGACTGTGAATTCCTTTTTCCTGGTGTTGGTGAGCAGTAGCCAAGGGGGTGATGGTGGAGATGTGGCTGGGGTGAGGGGGTTGATACGAATTATTATGAGGAGAAAAATCTCTTATTCTTGTTGTTTATAACCATTGCCAGCAGGAAGAAGGCTTGGTACCTATTACTAATTTGTTCTTTTCAGACAATATAAAAAAGATCAGATTCATTAAAGATAGAAATCCTGTAAGGGGGAAAGCATTTATATGCATTGACATGCATGGTTAGATGAAGCAGGCTATTTAGATATCCTAACTATTCTAAAGGCAGGTTAGGAAGTACCAAAATTGAGGATTTTCATTGTTTAACGTGAATATTAAATTAGCTCCAATCAGCTGACCTAGCTGTCCAGGACTCAATAATGATTTTGATTGGCTTGGAGACAGGTTCAAAATGTAGAAAAGTATACATATGTACTCACATATACACATACAGATATATACACGCACACATATATATATGCTTACAGAGGAAACATGATTATAAAACAGAAAGGAAAGATTTTTAATCGACTCTGTACTATAAGGGTACGTGTGAATCTCTCTAACTGTAGAATATAAATGTCTTAACACAATAACTAAGAAAAAGACATGAAGGCTATGTTAACCAGTTGGATGAAAGTATTTCAAATTGTATACAGAAACAGTACACTGTATCCCACGATAGTATTAATGTACACTGCTATGATTTAATAAAAAAAATTATAAAAACCCCCCAACTCTTCATTATACATTAGAATTTAGTCTGAACTGGAGCCACTAAGGGCTTCTATCTGAGGGGACTCATTTATGGAAGTACTAATACAAACTTGGAAGAAGCCATCTCATCCCTGAGAGCACCTCTCAGTGTGCGTCCTCAAGGAAGTGTGTATCAGGCCTCCAACGTGTTACATGCCCACTGCCTGTGCCCGGAAGCATCTGCATAGCATGTGTAGAAGCCAGCCTTCTCCTTCATCTGCGAGCACCACCACATAAGAATGGGCGTTTCTAAACCAGCGAGATGCCCTGTGATGTTACACATGTACTCTAAGGGCGGATGTTGTCTTGCTCTGATGTTCTTAATTTGGTTTACAAACAATTTACAAAGCTCTTTGTCAGTGGACGTGGCCACAAAAGAAGATATTTTTTCAGGCCTCTGAAGTACTTTGGTTTTTTAAAAAAAAAAAACAAACCCTAGGCATATATTTTGAATTATTTGGAACTATAATTTGGCAGGATTCAAGATATATGTTTCTTTTTCCCCCACCCCCAGCCTTGAGAAGAAAGGGCGTGAAGAAAGCTCTCTCAGCTGGAAGAGGAAAGAATAGAGGGAAGATCAGATACCTTTTTAATGTGTCTCTTTTCCCACTAAAGCCCTGATGTTAGAGGACATTGACTACTGACAAACAGTGCAATTTTCTTTGTATGTGAACTAGAGCATTTCAGCTAAAAGCTTAAAGGAGCTTACAGGTAAGATGTCTCGGCAAGAGTTTCTCCCCTGAAAGAATACAGCTAATAAATGTGCAGTGGCTCCGTTTGGACCCCTACCTGTCTAGAAATACAAAATCACAGTCTGTCTGCTGCCTTACACTCACGCCTCGCGCACACAGGAGCTGTCCCCCTCTGAGGTTTACTGGAGTGTATTTCATTAGAACCTCTTCGTGGCATCGTGAACCTGATTGTAATGAATGGGCTGAACTCTGAAAGCACTGGGCACTGACCTCCCATCTGCTGATATCCTAAATCAGGCCATTAGAGGATTCCACAAGAAAGAGCCTGCTGTTTATAGGTTAATTTATCTCTCATTTGGTTCAACTAGATGTGTGCTTATAAAAGGTCCTCTAATTGAATCTAATAGATGCCACAGAGATCTTTCCATTTTAAGAAAGCCTTTGGAAATACAGTCGCTTTTCAGTTATCTATGGTAATGGAAACTGGCCAACATGGACGAGCATGATATGGAGGTGGTCCTCTGTCCTCATTTGTGGGATTAATTTTAGGCCACTATCCCCATCCAATATAGAACCTGGACTGCTGCAATGGCTAAGTTCCTGGTTGTCTTCCCGTTTATTTTGGCTGATAACCCGCCCATCAAAATGGTATAAACAAACCAAGGGGGCCCAAAGCCTGGTGGTTGTGCATATTTATTTAAAATATGAAGAGCTATGGACACTGATGGACTGAGGGGTAGAAATTCACTGGATTAAGGGCACAGTGCTATTAGGAAAGTCGGGCTCTTGTAGTTGTCTATAGTATATATGTATATCATGGTGGCCTGAGACCCGATAATAATCACAGTGGCCATGTCTATGTATTGCATGCTCTCTCGCTATGCCAAGTACTGGGCTAAACATTCACATTTAATTGTTTAAAGGAAACTTAGAGCTATTGTCATCTTTATTTTGTAGATGAGGAAACTGAGGGTTAGCTGAGATAGATTAAATATTTGTCTTTTGGGGAGTGCTAGTGGGAACCTTGGAGACTAGGCCTGTCCAACTCCCAGGCTCTTTTCCTCTGACCCTGGAGCTCCCTTCCCACCTTTCCTCCCCCAAATATGTGAGGTTTTCAGGGGTCACTCATCATAATGCCTGTGGTACATGCCAGCATGACAGCCTCTTGCTGCTCAACACCTTCTCTGCCCACATCTGGATCCAACATTTTTCTAAGGCTGGTTGGTTAGTTAACCCTCACATACAAATTCCTGGTACTGGAATATCACGCACAGGTGTTGGTACATGAAATAGTCCCTTGTCACTAAAAAAATGATTATTTGTATCCTACTGTCTAAAAGATGATCTTTATTTTGATGTTTTTTGAATTTTCTATGTGCTTTTGCCCCTTTTGCCAGAGCCAATGTATAAATGCTTCCTTTTTTGTTTGTTTAAAAAAATTTATTCTATATGCCAAGATTTTGCTAAGCTATTGCAGTAAAGAGCTTACAAATCATCCAGAATGATGACCCTTTGGTGTGATGCTGTTCCCGTGTACCTCGAAGCCGTCAATTCCTAAATATTTGAAGGTTTGTGCTTCTAGTACTTAGTTAATTCATTTATCACCTACCTTTAAGGGATAATTGTGGGTGCATAATTTTAGCAACATCATTATGCCTGTTGATATAACCCAGAGCCGCCACAGTGTGCAGCCCCTGATTATATGTTCAATTAACTGCCACATGTTGTCGGCACCTCTCATCTGCCAGCCTTTCTTCTGCTGGATACTTGTAATAATTTGTAACAAAAATAGGGTTGCTAGGGATCATCACAGCAACCCCATGGCCTCACAAACTCACAGACACAAGTAACACGTAGTTCAGAGCCTGGGTTTGTGGTCAGACTGCTTGGTTTCTAATCTGGGTTCTATGTGGGTTCTTTGGGCAAGTGGCTGACTTTTCCCAGGGACTGTTTCAATGGACTGTTTATTTCACGTGAAATAAACATGAAAGTGTGTGGCCTTCCTAAACACCCCCCCACCCCCGAGATTATTGCAAGGTTCAACTGGAGTAATATATTTGAATGCACTCTTGAACCTGTGAGGAAGGGGCCAAATGTGACGTATATTTTCCCGATGTTATATTCATACACACCAAGAAACATTTTCACTTCCCATCTTGTATTTGTGCAGTTAAACAGTTTTTATCCATATTTTCACGGTACAAAATAGCTGTTCTTCCCCCCACTTTTTTCTATCTATAAATTCACTAAAGGCAGGGACAGAAATCTCAGACCTCTTTGTTTCTCTATGAGACCCAGACCTAGGGAAGTGCTTCAACTTAAAATGCCTTGACTCAATTGGTCTCAGGCTGTTCGGTTTGAGGAATATATACTGTTGACATTCACTATGTCTTTTCTGGCGGTCTTCATGAATTCAGATTGTAAAATTAGAGGTGGCTGGTGCTCTGTGGTATTTGTCATGAGGCAACAGTGATACACTAGTGACTTTTTGTCTACACAAGATCACTTTAGAAGAACAAATTATAACCTTGTACCCAGGACCAGAAAGACCTCTGTTTTGATGGCATCATCCCCATTCCCAACCCCAGAATAGCTCTGCGCCACTTTTTCCATTTTTCTGATATAGTCATTTGGTTTAGATCTGTGTGTTTTTTTTTTTTTTTAGTGAAAACATTAGTGCAAAATATGAAACTAATATTCACATATCCTACAGTCCAAGGGGAAGAGGAATACAAGGGAACAGGGATGCAGCTGGTTTATAAGGTGCCCTGTGGGAATTAATAAAAGGCATCTTCTGAGTGTGAACAAATTAGGAAAAGATGCCTTCTCTGTGAAGCCGCAGCCCTGTGCCAGGGCATTTAACTTGGAAAGTAGAGTCTGGCCTGATTCAGCCTCCACTTGCTGCCTTTGATGGTGCCTTTGTGCAGTGTACAAACTGTAGGGTGACCTGAGAGGGAGAGGGCACATTTCCTAATAACAGGAAAACAAAACTCTCAAGCTCCTACAAACATATATTCATCACCCAAACCCCAACACCAGGCAGGTGTATGAATGGCTTCTGGTAACACTCTGTCCTTTCATCTCCAGCTATTCTACTCTACTGTGGATTCTGGGTTGCCCTTTTAGGATGCCATTTTTTCTTTACCCTCACTCAGGCATTTTCACCTTAGCCAAGTTTTATCTGTGCAGGAGTATGGGTGAGAGAAGAAGAGGCTGATGAGCCTTGTCATGGGCTATATCAATCTTCAGAATGTTTAGTGCAGCTCAATTCACAATTGCCAAGATTTGGAAGCAACCCAAGTGCAAATCAACCCATGAAAGACTGCGGTATCTGTATACCATGGAGTACTATTCAGCCATAAGAAGAGATGGAGACTTTACATCTTTTGTGTTTACCTGGATGGAGTTGAAACACATTCTTCTTAGTCAAGTATCACAAGAATGGAAAAGTATCCATTGTACTCAATATTATATGAAATCAATATATAAACAACTACATCCCCATGCAAAAGAAAAACACAAGTATAGTCTTGTCAGGGGGAGGGGAGAAAAAGGAGAGGGACTGGCGGGATCTTACCAATGTGAGGGTGTTCAGCCCACGCTACCTGGGTGAAGGGCTTAACTACAACTGTTTATCTTAGAAGTGAAAACAATGTAACCTAAACATTTGTAACTACATATTAATCTTCAATTTAAAAACTTTTTTTTTTTTTTTTTTTTTTTGCAGTTTTCGGCCAGGGCCGGGACTGGGTTTTAACCTACCACCTCCATCTCCAGTATATGGGGCCAGTGACTACTCCTTTGAGCCACAGGGGCTGCCCTTAAAAGACAATTTAAGGGATGGCTCTGAATATAAGAAGCCAAGGACCTCTGGGAAACAGAAAAATTGGCGTTAATCTACTCTATAAATATTTATTGTGCACCTATAGTGTGTGCCAGGGATCAATCATACAGCAGTGGTCAATTGTCTGAGCTATTTCCTCTGCCTGTTTTCTATTCCCCCGACCTGTCCAACTGACCCTACTTATTCTTCAGGTTTCAGTTAAAATGTCCTTCCTGCCCCCAACCCACATTCCTCTAAGTTTCTGTCATCTTAGATATTCCACTCCTGTGATTATTAGCTCAATGACATTCTTCTCTGCTACATTCCAGTCACCTGAGGTTAGGGATCACAGCTGCTGTAACCTTGGAGCCTAGCTGAGTGTCTAGCACATAGTAGGTCTTTAGTAAGTACTGGTTTAATCAATGAATGGATGAATACAAAACATAGAGCTTAATTAACTCACCCTTTGATAAATCTCTGTGAAAACGTTATTATGCATTTGAATGAGAGGTATATATCCATCCTTGAAATCTAATGAGCTTTGAAATAATCACTAAATTTTCCTGCGTAGTTTTTCTTATAATCTCTGCATAAAAGATCTTTTTAAACAAGAGTATTTAAATCAGAATATTAGAAAAGTGTCTTTTCATTAGTTTTAACAATAACGTAGACATCTTAGAGATTTGACAAAAAGGGAACCTCAGAATTTAGTCCATCGGGGTGATTTATGTGATTAATTGTGGCCTGCTGCAATATGGCAATAGTGATAAATAACAATGTGTTGGGATATTTTAATTGTAAAGCAGCCATTTCTCTGGCCTTTGATTGATCATGGTCACTGTAATCATGACTGAAACCTTTCATTAACCTTTTTATATTTAATTTCTTCTTTTGAGTTAACGTCATTATAAATCCTATTTCCATGAACAATACAACACGCACCCTTTCAAGAAGCAACGAAGCTTCCTGGAAGTGTGTGGCTGCTGAACAAGGAATAGAAAGTAACCTTTTCTTCAGCAAATATAAAAAAGAAACGGTTTCAGAAAGCCTTTGCTGCCTGTCTTTCCTCCTGGGGAGGTCTCATCGTGATGCGGGGACACCCAGTGAGGATAATGTTCTAAAGACCCATAAAACATTATTTGACATGAAAATTTTGCCTCGCCTATGAGCCGCTGCTAATGAATTACATATGATGCACGAAGCAGCATGGCTGAAATATTTTTATTAATACTAATAATATTTTTTGCTTATACAGCACCTTTCATTGCAGAAAACTGATTTGGGAAGGAAGCTTTAAATACATACTCGGGGGAAAATTACTGGCTCATAACTTTTTAGACTTGCTGCCATCCTTCCACCACATTAGGGCCGAGGGCCTGGGTCTGCAGCTCATGTGGTTCACCTTGGAGAACTTCTGTAGCCAAAGATTCCTAGACTTACAGATTCTATAGGAAAACAAGGTGAAAATTTTTTTAAAAAAGTAACATACTTTACTATCTATATCCCTGGGAAGTGGATGTTATTATATTTATTTTATGGAGGAGGTGATTAAGACATAGACAGATTAAACAACTATCTCCACTTGCCAAGAACTCTGCTATTTTTTTTTTTTTTAATTTTGAGACAGAGTCTCACTCTGTCACCCTGGGTAGAGTGCCCTGGTGTCACAGCTCATAGCAACCTCAAACTCTTGGGCTCAAGAGACCCTCTTGCCTCCGCCTCCTGAGTAGCTAGGACTACAGGTACCCACTTAACTCCTAGGTACTTTTTTCTATTTTTAGTAGATATTGGGGTCTCACTCTTGCTCAGGCTGGTCTCAAACTCCTGAGTTCAAGCAGTCCACCTGCCTCGGCCTCCAAAAGTGCCAGGATTACAGGTGTGAGCCACCAGTGCGCCTGGCCTTTCCTTTGGAATTCTCCCACCAGTGCTTCCTCTGGGTTCTGAGCTAAGGAGAATTAGATAACTCAGGAAACTGTTGGGCTAAGTTGCTGCTGCTAGTGTGCCCTATCCAGTGGCACTTACTGAAAATCCCCTTACATTCTGTTTATTTGGTACACGTACATATTTTAGTTCCCCATCTAGATGGCAACCTCCACGAGAAGTAAGATTAGAGCTTTGGTTTATAAAATGTATAAACCTAAAAGGTATAAAAGGTAACATTGGCTTACGTACAATCAATTCTGCTTTCACCTGACATATGCGTCCCTAAAAACAAGTCCATATGGTGAAGGCTGTGGATGTGTTGTCTTCCCAGAACTGTCCGATAGAAACAGGATGCTACAACTAACCACAAGTGCTAGACACACATGTAATTTTAAATTTTCCAGCTGTGATATTAAAAAAGTTAAAAGCAGGGCAGCACCGGTAGCTCAGAGGAGTAGGGGCGCCAGCCCCATATTCTGGAGGTGGTGGGTTCAAACCCAGCCCTGGCCAAAAACTGCAAAAAAAAAAATTAAAAACAAACTGGGGGTATTAGCTTTAAAATATATCCTATTTAACCATATATCTTACATATTATTTCAGCCTAGTCTCATTTTACCAGAGAAAGAATATAAAAGAGTGCTGTGTATTTTACACTTGGAGCACCTCTCAATTTGAACCAGCCACATTTAAAATGCTGGTGGCAGTAGCTACATGCAGCTAGTGGCAACTGTACTGAGGTCTTGGGTCACGTACCCTTCCTTGGAGCAGAAAATCAGGTTCTGTCCTCAGACTATGCAGAATGAGAGTAGGGAACAAATGAATGGAAATTGAGATATATTTCTTCGAAGAGAAAGAATGAAATTTGCAAAGGGAAAGTCATCTTTTCCATCAAAGATGGTGGTGGTGCCATCTTTGGCACACTACACCATCTTCGTCATCACCCCACAAAATCTCTTAACTTTCCAAGAATTAAAAATCCTGAATCTCTAGGCCATTTAGGTTACACTGAATTCAAACTAATGCTCTAGGTAGCTGTTGTACAGAGAGAATAGTCAGTTGAGATTTAGGAGAGGGGATTTTGGTCCCAGCTCTTTTCCTAACTAGCTGAGCTAGAAAAGCTTTCTTAGTCTTTAAATTCCTCATCTACAATAGAAATGGATTAGGATAGGTGTTTTCTAAGGTGTATTCTACTCTAACATTATTAAAATTAACTTTGTTGAGATACATTTTTATGTAATAAAATATACCCATTTGAATGTATATGAATTTAACAACACCCTTGTAATTACTCAGCACAATCAAGATATAGAAACATTTCCATCTCCTCAAAATGTTGCCTCAGGCTCCTTTCCAGGCCATCTACTTTGATGGACACTTGGTTGTTTCTAATTTTTGGATCAGGTAACTTCTAGGCATGGTTGAAGTCAGAATGGAAATGGATTTCTAGGTCATCCCCAGAAACTATATTTTTAAGTTTGTAAGAAGCTATCGATTACTTTCTGAAGGGTTTGTACCCCTTTATACCAGCAATAATATATGACAATTCCAGCTGCTTAACATTCTTGCCAAGTGGTGATAGTTGTCAGTTTTTAAAATTGTAACCATTCTGAAGGTATGTACAGTGGGATCTCAACGTGATTGGAATTTGCTTTTGATGCAAATGACAAGAGACATCTGAAGACCTCGTGACAATAAACTTCTGATGATCTAATGACAACAAACCTCCTTATTACCATTTGCATATCATCTATGAAATGTTTCTTCTAATATTTTTACCATTTTAAGAATTGAGTTGCTTGCCTTAGTATTTGTCAGTTATAGTTATAGCAATATGGGGTTTTCATTTGTCTTCACCTATCTTTTATTTTCTTTATGGCCCATTTAGAAGAGCAAAAAATTTTAAAGCCAGATTTTTCCATCTTTTCTTTCATATTATAGTTATTGTGATTTGTTTCTTAATTTAAGAAATCTTTGCCTACCCCAAGGTTATAAAGGATTTTATCCTATTTTTTTCCAGAAATTTTATAATTTCACTTTTACATTTATGTCTGTTATCCATTTTGAGTTAATTTGGTGTATGGTGTGAGGTAAGGATTGTGATTAATTTTATTCCAAATGGATATTCAAATGTTTAATTTTTCATTTCTTCTCCATTAAATTAGACAGTTCACATATGTGTACATATGTGTGTGTATATACAATGTATATAATTCTGTGAGAAGGTTACATTGTAGATTATTCTAATTTTGGTATCTCTTGTTTAAAGCAATTTAAGACTGAGAAAGTTGAGTTTGAGTATCTTTTCTGAATCTGAGAGCCTATTATGAATGAAAAAATGAGAAATTAGGAGGAGAGTCATATTTGGAGGGCCTTGACCAGTGATTTCATCTCAGATCTTTGCTCGGGATCCAACCTCATGAGAATTGAACATCCTAAAGGTCTTGTATAGAAGTAACTCCTCATCAAACTTCTCAGGAATTTGGATTTTCAGTTGTTTTTATTCTCTTTTTTTCTCTATCCTCCATCTATGCTAATTTCAAAAAATCTTTCTACCTGGGATTGCCTGGGTCTATACTGATATGTATGTATAGTGCTTTGGATGTAAGTAAACTAGATCTGTTAGGCAAGAGTATTTTAAAACTATTCATATTAGACTTGCAAGGGATACAGTTTTTCTATCTTTAATAGTCTTGAAAGTAGTTTATACGGTAACTGTGGATAGCGTATAGGTCATGTATTAGGATGTTTCTTGTGTTGGATTTCCTTCACAGAGAAAGTGTTAGGCTGACCCTCTCTGTCACGTTTTCCAACGTTGTTTGTGTTTATTTTACATTACTTTGAGCTGTTACACTGCCCTGAGCTGTAGCAGATTTGATTTCTTATAGTGCTGTGTTATGTGTTTGTTATCCTTCTCATTACTTCCCCTGAACCCCCTGTCCTTGGCTTCATAATACTGAGAGGACCCAGCTTGTAGGTCTGCTGTTGGCAGACTAAGATATCTTCATCTTTGAGGTCACGTTTCAGGCTTTTGTTCAGTCACAAGTTCTGTTTGGATTTATCCTCACTGTGTCTACTTGAATATTCAAAAAGTCATCAGCTAGTCTAATTTGTTTTTTTTTTAGCCATGTAAAAGACTGATTTGCTTTGACAGGTGGATCAGAAACAGAATTGGAGCTATTTTATCTGGACCTAATTAAACAACCTTCATTACCGGCAGATATATGTTTGTGACTTAAAATTAGCATGATTGGAATTAAAACTCAAAATATAAGGCATTGAATTCAGATATGGCTGGTTTAAAAATAAATTCCATACATTTTAAATGCAGCAAGTCTGGATTTTAAATATCCTATAGTGACAAATTCCATTTAGGGGTGTGTGTGTGTGTGTGTGTGAGAGAGACTGTGGCCACAGATAATAGTAAAGATATGGCCCATATTTTCTGAACACTTCCCAAACAGCATTCTGAATTCTGAAACTTTAATAAAATATTTTAAAAATCTCATTTCTCCTCCCCCAACCTTAAGTGTTGAGTTCAGCTTTGAGGATTTCATGTAGCTTTCTTTGACTTCAAAGGTTACATTCTCTCATCAAATTATTTCTATTCATCATTGTCGAATTTCTGAGATTTTGTGATTGCTTTTTATTATACGTATCCTGATTGTGTGCAGACATTATGTATTTAGACATAGTGGAACCTGCTTAAAATAATGTTCTTCCACGTGTAACATTTAAAATCACATTTTTTTATATACTATTTTATTTCCTTAACCTTTGGACAAAGATTTTGTGTGTATATATAAATATACATACGTACAGACAGACACATATAAAATACTATATGTAGTTGTGCATTTGGGGTAGTTATAGGAACTTAGTAATTATAAATAATTATAAAATACAAACATATGTTTTTGTCTTTTTTTGAAGGTTATTATGTACTGAGGTATATAAGCCAGATCTTACCTTATGAAGAAAAATAAAAGGTTGAATAAAACATATTGACATTTCTGTTCAACATTAAGGCTGCAGGAATTATGGTGGATTCCTTTCCTAACAAACATTAATATGAGATTCCTGGTATGATGAGAACTGGATATCAAGAATCTAATCCCTCCCCCTGCCTTTGTGCATCAGAAGCCCTCTCCAAATTATTAAAATTCCAGATCTTTTGTGATGCTTCTCGATGCATGCTTGCAATTTTAACTGCTTTAAAATGAAAAGAGTACCTTCTTAGTGTTTATAGCCTTCATGTATACCTAACATTTTTTTTTTATAAAATGCAAAATAGTATCTTTGTGTTTGTCCATGTCCTTTTAAAAATTAGAAATTCCAGATGGTCCTTTCTTTTTTATATTTTTTCAGGAATCAAAGCAAGAGTTTCTGCAAGTGTTTGTCACCTTCTTTTGGATTTGCTTAGCCCTTTGTTGTTACAGCAAGGGGTCTAGGAAAGCCATTGCTCCTCCAGATCTTTGCCCAGTCATTTCCCTTGATGTGAAAGAGGTACTGACTTACCTCTAGCTCGTGGTAAGCATGGTCTGCCTTTGTGCTCCAGGTGGGGCTGTTAATTTTGCTATGTACATTGTCACCCTCTTTGAGTCTTTCTTGAGTCTGAGGCTTGGTGGTTGGAATTTAATTTGGGAACACTGAGATGAGTTAGTTAGACAAACTCAGAAAGTTGAGTCCTTGATGTTTCAGTCTTCCTTTGTCAAAGCCCATCACATCTCATACCACTCAAAAAATGTGATTTTTATGCCTTTCTGAGTTAAGTGGACACAGGTTTCAGTCCTAGCATCTCAATTGACAGACTGTGTGACCTTGCCCAAATGACTTAACATCACTGGGCTTTGCATTCCTCAGCTGTAAAACTAGGAAACTAGTCCTTCTTTCAAGAAGTGCGGGTTAAACCAAGAGAGTGTAGTGGCTGGGAGCAGAGAGCTGGGGCTGGATGGCCCATGTTCACGTGCATGCGTCCACCACTTGCCAGGGGATTTTGGACCATTCATTTAACCTTTCAGTGTTTTGGTTTCCTGATCTGAGAATGTGCATTTTAATAGCGTCTATTCACAGGTTGTGAAGATTAAAGCACATAATACCTTTAAAGCACCTGTAACAGTACTTGGCACACGGAAAGCATCTAATAGATTCATTCATTTAACAAGTATTTATGGGACACATACAAAGTGGCAAGCATTAGCTTATGTGCTACCAACACAGATGTGGGCAAAATTCCTATCTCCTTTAGCTTCCTTTCTAGTGTATAGAAGCAAATTTTAAAAAAATAGCAAATAGATATATAATAAGAACTGTGGAGAAAATAGAGAAGATAAGGACAGTGATGGGTAGGAGGTGTAACATGAAATAGAATTGTCAGAATAGGCTCACTGGGAAGATGGTATTTGAGCAAAAACCTGAAGGTGGAAAGGATATGGCCATGTGGCCTAGGAAGGAGCGAGTGTGACCCCTGAGGCAGGAGGCTTGGAGTGAACAGAGGGTGATGAAAGTAATGGATGAGGCCAGAGAAGAGACCAAGGCCAGCCCAGAGGGTCTGATGGGCTTCTATTAGGAGCTTGACTTTTCTCTTTTTTTACTCTGAATAAACAGGACAGTGACATGATATGACACATTTTATAAGGAACACCTGGTTGCTAAGTTGTGGATGGACTGTAGGGGGCAAAGTAAGAAATGGGAAGATGAGTTGGGAGCTCTAAAACCAGAGAAGGGATGAAGGTGCCCGGGATGGGGATGGAAGAGCCCGGAAATGAACAGAACGTGGACATATTCTAAAAGTTTTGCTGTTGGAATTTGCCATCATCATTGCTAAATGAGTTAATCCATAACTCATTTGGAACATCAATTGCTAAAGGGTAAACACTTATTAAACAGTAGACTATCATGTTTAATGAGTAAACTGGCATCATTCCACATGTTCCTTGGGAGATTGGGAGGAAACCAAGGCTTCTTGATTGCCCTAGGAAGATGTGTGTTTTCAGGATGGACTTCACTCACATATACAGAATACCTTGTGAAGCACTGGGTTAAATACCTAAGGAGCTTTAAATCCTGCTTTTCTAATTTCCTTCATTTTGGACACTGCTTATGGAAAGATTCTTAATTTAAGAATCCATGCATTCAGGAGCAGGCAACTACCCCTTGGGGCCAAATCTAGCCCACTTCTTGTTTTTACAAATAAAGTTTTATTGGGACACAGGCATGCTTGCTCATATAGTATTATCTATAGTCACTTTCATCTTACAACAGCAGAGTTAAATAGTGGTGAACCCTGAACTACTTACTATCTGGCTCTTTTTTTTTTTAATTAAATCATTGCTGAGTACATTAATGCAGTCATGGGGTACAATGTGCTGGTTTTATATACAATTTGAAACATTTTCATCAAAATGGTTAACATAGCCATCATGGCATTTTCTTCGTTCTTGTGTTAAGACATTTATATTCTACATTTAGTAAGTTTCACAGAAACTGCCTTAGATGAACATTTACATGAAGCTCAAAATTATAAACAGAGACTTATCATTTAGGGCATGGTTATGAAAACATGTGACTCCTAGAACTTAATGAAGATGCTCAAAAGTGTTCATAAGTGTTTGCTTTGGAAGAAGAGTACAGGTTTTAGACCACCTTAGGAAGGTCTCATTATCATCATGGTACCAATCATCAGGGACATACTAGGTTCCAGGTGACTGTTTTAACCATTTTACATTCACTAGCACATTTATGCATCACAGTAACCACGGAAGAGAAAATATTGTTATACCTACTTTGTGGATGGGAAAACTGAGATGCAGAGGGAATAAATGACTTTCTCAGAGTTGTACTATTGGTCCTAGCAGAGCAAGGGATGCAAACATGGGCAGTCTGGCCGATACTTTACACCACTACTCTTTATGTCTATACAAGTAGCTTTTGAACAGTTCCTTTGCCAAATTATGATGATGATGGTGATGATAATGATAGTGAATATCTCTTTCTGTGTGTATGTGTGTATAGCTTCCCGATCAACCAATACTTGAACTTGGCTATTGAACCCCAATCTTGTGAGAGTGCTCAATGTGTTAATCATCCACATCTTTGCAACAGCACAGTGATACCATTTGGAAAACCTGCCACATCCCTAATTGTGCTATTTCCTTTTAAGTAGACAGACTAACAGAAAGTCAGTGTCAATTTTGCTGCTTGCAAAGGTGAGGTTTCAGAGACTAATGCAAAATTAATTTTCAAATGTTTATGAGTTTCTCCAACTTGAGGGGCTCTTAGCTCTTGAAATTTCAGTGTTGGGCTGCTAAAATGGGTATCATTTTCCTTTAAATAATAGACCCTTTTAGAATAAGATTATTTCTGTCAGAAATGAAAATGGTGTATTTATGCCTTATTGTAATCCATTCATTGCTTTAAAGGCTCTGGGTTCCCAAGGGAGCATTAAAAATCTGCATGCTGTCCCTGAGCGCTGGATTTCGCATTTGGATCTTTGATTTAGGAAAGCAGGAGTCATCTGATAATCGCCTATTGACAACACATTCAAAAAAAAGCAGCCCACCTTCTTTGGTTACAGTCTACAGTCATTTTCGATGAAAATGTTCGTTCCTTCCCCCATCTTTTGGCCTTTTAAAGATGACAGCATGCAAACAAGTTTGTTTTTGCTTGCCATGTTAGCCCATTTTTGGCTAACTGCCATAGATCAGAGGCTGCAAGGGGCAGGACATGGTGGCTGCTCACGAGCATCTCATTCCTGGTTTGGATGCCAGACCCCCCACACTCGGTGTTTGTACAAAGGCAGAGTCTCATCCACAGCCCATGGATGTGCCTTCTGGGGGTTTCTCTTTTGCTGAAACTTGCTACTCTCTCTTACACACAAAACCCATTTCCAACACAGTGGTCTACTTTTCAAGGATTTCCCCCAGAGACTGTGAGACTCCAAGTGGCCTAAGAAAAGGGATTCACTTGTCCTAATTTCGACGTATACATTAGACAAGTTGAAAAGAAGGAACTCATCAGACTCTTTTGTTCTCATATAATATTCTGGAAATACAGGGAAGTTACCTCAAAGAGTTTGTTTACGAGAGAGTAGTCACTGGTGGTGTGGTGATGGGGCCAGATGTGCTGTCCGTCCATCCATTTCCCCTCCCCTCCTTCTCTTTCACCAATAGTCATGGTGCCTCTGCTATGACAGACTCAGTGCTAGACCCTGAAGCTACAACGACAAACAAGACAAGTGGAGGTCAGAGCCTTTGTGGAATTTACTGGAAGAGACAGAAATACAACAAATAATTAACAGTATATTATGCACATAATTATGTGATTACACTAAGTGAATTCGGTGTGGAAAAAGTATAGAACGTGATGGGCAAGAATAATGGGGATTTTAGATTGCTGAGCAGGAAACGCCTCTACCCACCCTCAGGGGGAAGTATCACTAAACTAACACTTGATAGATGAATAAGCAGTGGTCTGCCCAGAGAAGGCAAGGGAGGAGGCGGGGACAAGGACATCTCTAGCAGGTGAAGAAGGGCCTGTGCTGGAAAGAAGGGAAGGAAGGCCAGAGAAGGTTATGCATAGCACCTGAGGGCAGAGAGGCATTAGTTGAACTTGGAGGTTTAGCCAGGAACCATAACTTGCGATGCTTGGCAGACCTTGTTTCTAAGTCTGGACTTCATCCTTAGAGCCATGAGAAGAAACTGAAAGATTCAAAGACATGTGTTTGGTCAGAGCCTCGGTATTTGATGGATCTTTCCTATGTGTTTGAGAACCTCACAGAAAATTCCACGAAGTCCGTGGTCATTCTCATATGGGGCTTCATCCTTAAGTACCTCATCCGTTTGTTATGAATAAAACCAAACTTTTTTTTTTCTCTCTCCAGTTGTCAAAATCTTCAGGAATCATCATGAGTAGTTTTTGAGACTGAGTTAGCTGGCACTGGAATTAAAGTACAAGGGACGGGAACAGGGCTCGTCTCACCTGAGTTTTTGGTACACCTGAATTGAGAAAACTTCAGAGAATTAGAAAGGGGTGCAGCCGACCCCTAATGTTCTTGAGAACTAGTCTTAGAGTTTTTATTTTGTTGTTTCATTTTCCCAGTGTAATTAAGAACTGTGTATATTACCACTGATGCCCTTCAAATCATGCTTATCCTATATTTTACAGTCCAGGGGTCCTCAAACTTTTCAAACAGGGGGCCAGTTCACTGTCCCTCAGACCGCTGGAGGGCCAGACTGTAGGCCCGGGACAAGTCGGCTGCTAAGCAGGACAGGCAGCAGCACCAAAAACACCTGGCGGGCTCGATGAATGTTCTCGGCAGGCCGCATGTGGCCCGCGGACCTGTAGTTTAAGGATGCCTGTTTTACACGGTATGCTAAATCATCTTTTGGCAACTCAGTGCCATTTCCCATCTTCTCTGTATTGTCTGTATTGCAGGGGTTTGAACCTTAAGAACAGACTTTGTTAAAATTTCTGCTAGAAGATTTCCGTTTATGGTTCCACCAGTTAAAGACACATGCGCAGGAATTGGAGTGTAGAAGGGAATTAGGAACTGTTACTGCTTTCGGACAGCCCTGGGCAGGCATATGGGCTAGAGCAGATGACAGGGGTAAGATTTTTTCCAGAAGCCTCTGGGTGTTCTCCTACAACTCCTTGAGTCCGCGTAGGTGCTGAAGTAGGCTGAGGTCACCAGTAGCAGTTTCCTTGCATTTATCTGTCTCCTGATTTTCTGAACGCTAGTGGTGGCTTCCTTCTCTTCTCCCTCGGCCTTTCCAACATAGTTTCTGTTTCTAATTGCTTGTGTGGGATCTATTTCTGCACGAAATACCTGGAATGGTTTCTATTTTACTGACTGAGCTCTGACTGATCTGCTAGACTATTGTTAGTTCATGTATGTAAAACTGAATAAAATTTGTTTAGTGGATTGACAACTGGCCTCCAAAAGTAAATTTAACTAGCCTGGATGATTTTATTAGTGTGTTCTTAAATATTCTGTCTTTAATAATGACCTCTGCGCCCTCTCTATTCTGTCAACCCTCACAAAACTCTCCAATAGTTACACACAGCCAGCGTGTTAAAAATCTCAGACTCCCTCATTTGGAATATAAGGGCCTTCAGAGGCTGCTCCCAGCTGTATTCTGCTTCTCCGTCTCCAGTCTTACCCTCTTGAAGCCCTGGTATTATACATCTCCTCTATGGTGGATGTTTCTTGGGCTGTGCTCATGTCATCTTTTCTGCATACCAGTAGCGCCTACTTTTTGTTCTCCTGTTAAAACCATACATATTCTTGAAGATCCAACTCAAATATGTTTTCTCTTCCACATTCTTATAACTGTCTTCAGCAATCCCAACTAAACCTCAGTAGCAATCTATTTGCAAGCCTAATAAAAGTTGTATCATTTTCTATGCATTTGTTTTGTTTCCCATTTTCACTAGATAATACATTCTTTGAGGAATGAAACTCTTATTTATTTTTGTATCTCAAGACCCTAAAACTCAACAAATGGTCTTAGACTTGAAATATTGAGTTGAAACAGACTGTCACCTATGTTCCATATATGGAGATAAAAAAAGAAAAAAAAAACAGCCAAAGAAACCACTGGAAGTGGTTAAAAAAAAAAAAAAAGCAAAGAACTTTTGAAATGGATCTAATGCTTCATAAAGTAGCCTAGGGAAAATTTTGACTTTACTCTTGTCTTGTAAAAAGAAGAAACCTACTGAAGGAATTTTCTTGTTTTTCAAAAACTGATATTTTGAATATGTATTTTATTCAAGATATAAAAATGTAACTCCTGCTAAAGCCTATGGGCATATGTACAGTTATAAATATAACATTAAAATACAAGTGTACATCATAATTTAATTGTACCATACAACATAGGGAAGGAGAAATAGTGAAAATTGGTACAGAGCTTGTGCTAGAGGCCTTTCTTGAATGGCCAGTGGTGTGGGGTTAGAGACGATGGCACCACAGACAGTGAGAGGGCCAGTGAGGAGTTTTATGGTGTGATATTAAATAGAATTGAGCTGAGAACAGGAATGGGGAGGCTTTGGCATCCCCTCTGGGAAACGACTACACAGAAATCTCCTAACCATAGCCATTGATGAACTCAAAAGCAGGATTTAGATCTTGAGTCCTGATGAGGCAAACATACACATAAAGGGGGTGAACTAGAAGCTTTGTGGTAATATTCTCAAAGCCAAAGGGACAAGGTTCTTGATTTGCACGTGTCACTGGCTCAGTGTGAAATTATGAGCAAGTTGTTCAGTCTGTTTGAGCCTCGGGTATCTCATCCATTTATGGGGACAATAATGTGTGACATTTACTAACTTCACAAGATTGTTTTGGACTTTTCTTACAGGCATTTTTAATTTTTAATTTTTTTTTTTTTTTTTTTTGAGACAGAGCCTCAAGTTGTCCTCCTGGGTAGAGTGTACCATGGCATCACAGGTCATAGCAACCTCCAACTCCTGGGCTCAAGCGAGTCTCCTGCCTCCGCCTCCCAAGCAGCTGGGACCACAGGC